>VZRV01004038.1:355503-507014 GCA_013398115.1 Falcunculus frontatus
GGAAGGAAGGAAGGAAGGAAGGAAGGAAGGAAGGAAGGAAGGAAGGAAGGAAGGAAGGACCATCACAAATTGGCCGAAGCTGAAATCCAGCCCAAGGTGTGTTCTGAGAGCCACTGATTGCTCTGAGGACAGAGGGAGCAGTCCTGAGAAAAGAAAAGGGCTGGAGGATGATTTTTGCTGTAAATGGCCCAACTTTGTGCTAACTTGGAGCACCAGATTATTTTTTATTCAACTATTTTCAAGCCATTCTTATCTTTCTTCTCCTCCAACACCATCATGATGCATTTTGCTGGTCTGCTGATGTGCAGCAACACAGACATCCACCTCAGCCACCAAAATATTCCCCTTCCATCTGAACATCCTCTTTTAGTCCAAAAATACTTTAAAGTCCTAAGTGTGAATTTCATATAAACCCACCTGTTCAATGGAAAAAAACAAAGACGTTCAATTTAATTAAGCTGCTTTCCTTCTGGGCCATTTTCTTAAAAAGAGAATCACTTTCAGTCATTCTTTACTGCTTTAGGAATATCAGTTATCAGCATAAACCCATTTTGGAATATTATGAGTACACAAAGTCTGCTCACATCCATTGAGGTGCAGACTGGTGTAACAGACCTTCCTTCCTCTTCTAGGCTGAAATTATCAATCTGAAAGCCAATTTTTAAAAGTGAAATTGGAAAATGAGGCATTCCAATAGAAATTCAGATCTTTTTTTTTTTTTTCCCCCTTCATTAATTCCTGGCTGCAGCCCATGTAACTGATTGCAAAAAGAGAATGCCTGCTAGAGGAGCAGGCATGGACTGGAATCAGGTGCCTGCATCTGGGAGAAAGCTATTAAGCAACAGATCATGCTGCCTGCTTTTTGTGAGTTTATTGCCTCCCATTCAATCTTACATTAAATTTACCATAAATTGAGACTACAGGATTCTTCAGGATCAGCCCCTAGCAGCAAACGGATAAAAGTGTGTGCAAATGCTGGCAGTGCCAGAGTTGCCAAGCCTGCTTGGCTAGAGAGCCCAAATTGACTCACAAGTACTGCTACTCCCAGCCAAAAATAAGCGTGTATTGCTCTACATTTTCCTTTTCCATTTCTCACAGGCATTTACATTTATATCAACACATAATGAGTAGAGGAAACACAAAGACATTCTAAGAGAATCTTCTTTAAGCTTGTCAGAAATGTCTTTTTCTTCCTTTTTCCTCACATTACATTAATTGGAGCTGGGCAAAACTCCTGGCATTAATAGCAATAAAAGCAGAGCTGGTACATTAGATTTAATTAGCATCTAAACTAAAGATCCTACACCCCGCCAGCCATTTCCACCCAGGAAGCCCTTCCTCTCCATCCAGCTGGGATGTGGCACAGGGCAGCTCTTCCACATCAGCAGCAATAAATTCCACCAAGAGGGGCAAGGAGCAGGTAAGGAGGTCATCCCAAGTCTAACTAGGACAGCGGGGCAAGCACCGCCCTCCTTGTGAGAGCAGCTTCCCTGTGAATAAAATCAAAACATTCTTCAGAGATAATTGAAATTGTGTTTACTGCATGCGTTCATAAATCTGAGATGTGGAGCTGCACAGACATCGCTCAATCCTGGCAACATCATCATAAATCAAAAGACCAGCAACTTGAAAGCCTCTTATGCTTTTTAGAATAACCCAAAGACTTATTCACAGCATTTGTTTTTTCCTGCCTTGCTTTATTTTTCTGTCTTGTAGGATGTGTGTTGCCATCTATATTTAACAGCAAATGTAAAAGACAGTCTTGTGGATCAGAAAGACAAAAGTTTCTTCTTGTTCTTCTGTTCCCTTCAGCTCACTCTGGTACCTCCACCCCCCCGGCTCTTGTTTTTCCCATCTTCATGCTGTTTCCTTTATCCTCCCTTCCTCAGTCCCCACAGCTCCTTATTGTTCCTCTTTCTCCTCTTTCAGTTCCACCTCGTCTCATTCCAGCTCTTGTGTTCTGATCTCCTATTTTCAAAAATACCAGACAAGAAGGCAAAAGAAAAAGGAAAAAAATTCAAAAGCTCTTGGCAAAGCAGCTGTTCTGTAAATGACCTAACTGGACATAGTGCTACTTTTATTTTAAGAATTTTTTTAGGACAAATCCAAGCAGCTCTCCTTCTTCTTCTAACATAAAGATTTTTTTTACTCTAAAAAAAGTCCAAGTTACAAAGCATTATTAACCTTTTCCAAGGAATATGGGCATTTGGAGCTCTGCTGATGGAAGAAGATTGGTTAATTCAAAATAATACCTTGTATCAGTGATTCATAACCTTTCCAGTTGACCTCTGCCCATTAGTCACATCCTTTATTTATATCTGGTGTGGAAATACGGGCTGATTTTGACTTTAGGCCAAAAACAAACTGATTTTCCCAGGTCACAGGTCAGGACAGAGCTCAGGCAAATAATCCCTTTAAACATGGTTCTGGTTCCTTATGAATATCTTGGCTCTTGGGCTCCCTCAGTAAGAAAAGAGGACAAAGTAAGAAAAGAGGACAAAGCACCCCATCATAAAGGGTTCCAAATGGATGCAGAACTCATGAGCACATTTGCATGCCTGGTTTGGAAATGTCACCTGTCAGTTAAGGGACTTGTCCACTTCCACATCCAAATGCCCGATTTGTGCATGCAGCTGTGGCAACTGGAGAGCAAACCTGCCTGGAAAACCTGCTTTAGCTTCTGCTGCACCTAGAGCACATCTTGTAAAGCACGTCTGAGTATAAAGTTTTAATGATTCTTTTTCAAGGGTGTTTAAATTTTGGGGTTTTTAAATTATTGTTTCCAGGGATAAAAAAACTTCTACTCATTGTCATTGAGTAGCATCACACAAGTGCCAACTTCCAGAGCCACACTAAATCCCTGTGATCTAAGAAAAACTGCATTTCCTATTCATTTTTGAGTACCCCAGATAATGGTGGTCTAGTGGGGCAAGAGGACAGATAACAGAAGTTGTGCTCAAAAGGAAATAAAAATATCCACAAACATGGAGGAGAAATCTTCTGTCCCAAGGTTTTTAGAGAGCCTGTGCATACCATAACATGCATCCCAATGGAATTGGGATTGTTCAGCCTGGAGAAGAGAAGGCTCCAGCGTGACTCATTGTGGTCTTCCAGTGCCTGAAGGGAGCTGAAAAAAAGATGGAGAGAGACAATTGACAAGGGCTGGAGGGACAGGACACAGGGAGTGGATTCCCAGTGCCAGAGAGTTAGTTTACATCAGATTTATAGAAGAAATTGTTCCCTGGGAGGGGGGGGAGGCCCTGGCACAGGGTGCCCAGACAAGCTGTGGCTGCCCCTGGATCCCTGGCAGCGTCCAAGGCCAGGTTGGCCATTGGGGCTTGGAGCAGCCTGGGACAGTGGCAGGTGTCCCTGCCCATGGCAGGGGTGGCACTGGATGGGCTTTAAGGTCTCTTTCAACCCAAACCATTCTAGATTCTCTGACATCATAGATATATCAAAATTTTTAAAGGTACAAAACAGAAATAAGCATCGAAACACGATCAGAGTATTTTTAAATGGACAGTGAAGGTTTCTTGGGTGTATTGTAAAGAATGAAGTTTTGGGCTGCTTTTTATTCACCATTCTGAAGGAAAAATTGCTTTTTACTGGGAGGGGCTGTGGGGACAAAGTCTGTTAAGGATCATCTCCAGCTGCAGAACTGACACTGCTCACTGCAGTTCTTTGTGTCCTGTCAGCTCGCTCTGACAGCTGATGGCTCGGATGAGGATGAACTGTGACACTGTCAGAAAGCAGGGACTTGAGTTTGCACAGGCTTCTGCCACTACTGGAGACTGATAAGATTAAAACTGTTGTGGTTTTGTTGTGATGGGAGCTCCATAGCAGAGCACTGCGCTGGCTCCAGGGCAGGGCTGTGTGAGCCTGGGCATGGCGGGGAACGAGAGGAGGAGGTGGTGAGGTACAGACTCTCTGCTTTTCTAACACCCTCTCAGGAGCACTGCAGAGCTGGGCATATTGTGAATGCAATATTTTTTAAAGCACAGCATTAGAGCTATGTACTGCCCAGTGACATTTCAGAGTAGCCAGGTGAATGGGGTGGGCAGATAAGGAAAAGCATGGTTAGCACACAAAGCATGTGTAAATGAGGGTGCATGTTATCCTCAGGGATGGCAGCATGAGAACACCTGAGCATTGTACAGAGGGGAGGTGCTGTTGTCCATGCACAGGGAGCCTGCAGTCAGTGCCAGCCTAGGACAGTCAAATGCCACATGCCCCTGGAATGTGTCTGTCCTGCTCCTGGATATCCTGCAGGACCAGATGGCTGCCCTCACATGGACAGCCCGTTAATCCAGGCCTGCATGGGACAGCCCATTAATCCAGGCCTGTATGGGATAGCTCGTTAATCCAGGCCTGCATGGACAGCCCGTTAATCCAGGCCTGTATGGGATAGCTCATTAATCCAGGCCTGCATGGGATAGCTCGTTAATCCAGGCCTGTATGGGATAGCTCATTAATCCAGGCCTGCATGGGATAGCTCGTTAATCCAGGCCTGTATGGGACAGCCCGTTAATCCAGGCCTGTATGGGATAACCCGTTAATCCAGGCCTGCATGGGATAACCTGTTAATCCAGGCCTGCATGGGATAACCTGTTAATCCAGGCCTGCATGGGATAGCTCGTTAATCCAGGCCTGTATGGGATAACCCGTTAATCCAGGCCTGTATGGGATAACCCGTTAATCCAGGCCTGCATGGGATAACCCGTTAATCCAGGCCTGCATGGACAGCCCGTTAATCCAGGCCTGTATGGGATAACCCGTTAATCCAGGCCTGCATGGGATAACCCGTTAATCCAGGCCTGCATGGGATAGCCTGTTAATCCAGGCCTGCATGGGATAGCTCGTTAATCCAGGCCTGTATGGGATAACCCGTTAATCCAGGCCTGCATGGGATAACCCGTTAATCCAGGCCTGCATTCCCAAGTGCTGGCACAGCAGATCCATCATTGTGGCACATCCCTTCACCCCGACTGCACAGCCAGGAAATGAGGAAAGGACAGCACTGCCTGCGCTCTGCTTCAGCTCTCACTAGCAGTTACTCTTGTTTGTCCCCAAAGAATCACATCCAAACCCTTGTGAAATGACCACAAGGACTCCAGAGAAGTCAACAAATCTTTGAATCAATTTGTGATTAAAGGTACTGTAAAACGTAGGGCCGGGTTCCTGGGCCCAGTAGGACTGGGCTGGTTCCTGCTGTGTAATGTTTTCCCACTCCTTTAGTTGCATGGTATGATCGTTCCCTGACTTATCTTCAAAATGGAAAGAAATACAGGGCTGGAAGGGATTTCCTGAGTAACCAAGTGTAATCTCCTGCCACCCACAGGAACAATAACATAGAAACCTTTTAATTCCCATTTAGTTCCTCGGGACAGGGACTGGCCCTTCTTCTGAGGAACACTCTGCAACTCAAAAATGCACATAAATGCCAAAAAAAGCCAGAGCTGATTAAAAAAATAGGGGGAAGGTAAGTAATACAGATGGCCTGGGCTGCCCACTCCAAACACATTATGACCTATGCTGCTCGCTTATCTTCAAATCTCTTATCTCTGTCTTGGTTGCTAACAACCTAGAATACAAAATTCTCACGTTCAGGCTCTAAGACAACAAGCAATCCTACAGAGAAAATTAGCAGTCATGTCCACAGCTTCTCCTCCGGAACTGCCCGTGGCAGGGCTGGAGGTTTCCTGGGTGTTTCTGCTGTTCCAAGTGACCCCAGGAGCAGCAGCCGTGATCCGGATTGGAGCAGCTCCCAAGGGAAGGAGGATCAAGAAGCCAGTGCTGTAGGGCTGACCTGAGCAAAGCACTGAGTCCAGCAGCACATGGGACTGGCTGAAGCTTCCTGTGGCACTTGGGGATGATAATTAGCCCAGAAGCTTTATTGCACACCTAAGCCACTAGAGCAGGGTGTTGGTGACAGGCTGGGTAAATGCCACCTCTCTCCAGAAGCCGATGCAAAGAAAGGACAAAAACCAGGGCTGCTCTCAGTACCAGAAATGGTGCTGCTGGTTGGAGCTAAGATATATGGATTTGTTCCTACTTCCCTCAGGTTCTCCTCCTCCTAATGATTTATGTCGGGGGGGTTTGTGTTGGCATGAAACTGCTCACTGTGACAGAGGATGTTCTAGATATGACAACCCCTAACTCAGGACCATTCCCGTGTCATTTCTCTGCACAGCTGACAGAAATCTTTCTTCCCGGTTATTTATTTATTTATCAACTCCCAGTACTACATCAGTACCCAAGAAAACCAGATCTCCACTGAATCCGTACAGGTACATTTTTTGCTTGACAAATGGCCTGCAGTTGTTAGAAAAGCACGTGGGTTTTTAAAGAATTGAGAAACGAGCTCTGCCTAAGTGCAGTAAAACCCCCCGATTTCTCTGTGTTGATTTTTCCCTCTTTAGTGTCTGTTCAGAGAACATCCTCAACGCCACTCCACACTGCGGACGTGATATATGATTACACAGCTGTAACTAAGAAATGATGTATGAAATAAAAGTCCCTCAGCAGTGCAGGGTTGGGAATACAGAGGCTGTAAGTGCCAGGAGCTGCTGCTGTGGCACTTGGAAATGAGGTGGGAGTGAGGGCCCTGCATGAAGGATCCAAACACCAACTGTATTAAAAACCTTTCAGGATGTACAAATGCTGTCTTTAATGTGCTTTAGGCATTGTGAGATAAGGCTACACCAGCGAGTCCTTCAGGATCCTTGTCCAGCCTGGGAAGGTGGGATGCTCATCGTCTGCTCCTGGAGGCTCTGCCAGCAGAGCTCCCAGGCCAAGCCCAGCCCCTCTGGATTGTACTGCCATTTTTGCCCCTCTGCATTTTATTGGTATTTTTACCCCTCTGGATTTTACCGGTATTCTTGCCTCTCTGGATGGTACTGGTATTTTTGCCTGTCTGGATTGTACTGGTATCCTTTCCCCCTCTGGACTGGCATTTTTGGCCCTCTGGATTGTACTGATATTCTTTCCCCCTCTGGATTATACTGGCATTTTTGCCCATTTGCAGCAGTAATCAAATTGATGACACTGCTTTACAACCCTCTAGCATAAACCTAAAATATGGTGCAATAAGAAATTAATGTCATTGGAATTGCCACCATGTTTTCTAGCTTCAGCTGTCAGAAAATAAAAAGGGGACAAAAGACCCCCCAACCCCTTCCAGTTCCCATCTTCCCAAAGACTGAACAGAATCCAGCGTAGCAGAGCCTGCTCCTTAGGCAGCAAAATGACAGCATGAACAGCATCCAGCTTGTTTCTCCCAACCACAGTAAAGAAATTATTTGGCTTCTAAAATTTTTCATCGAGCTTTAGTTGGAGTAATCAGATGAGATGTAATTGAAGGTTCCTATGCAAGTTTGGATTTCCTTGACAAGTTCCCTAAAAGTTGCTCTTCTGAGACTCATAGACTTTCTCCTGCACTGTCAGCAAAGCACTGACCAGCCCTTGTGACTATGCTGGTAAAATTTACCTTCCTTTGCATCATCTCTGTGGTTCTTCTAACAAATGCAGCAGCAATTTCTGCCTCCAGCTTTGGTTTCTACATTTCTTTCTAGAGACGAAGCTTCTCCTTGCTTCTGTGCACAGAAAGCACCTGTGGATGTAGTGGAAGACTTTCGTTTCTGGGAAACAAGCTGATCTTCCTGCCACTGCCCTCCCACAGACCCCAAATGTCAAAGCCTTGCCCTTCCACCTCCCTCTGTGCAGCCAGCAGCCCCTGGACCTGTTCCCCCAGCCCTGTGAGGTGGCACTTGTTGGAGTTAAGGCAGGTCAGGAAGCTCCAGGTGAGGAGCAGGGTCAAGGATGTCCCGGGCCAGGGGGTGTGTGGGGCAGAGAAGGACTGGCAGTGCCCCAAAAGGCACAACAGGGAGTGTTCTCCATGTCAGCAAAGGACAAAAATGCTAAAAATAAGCATTTCCTAGCAAGAACAGATTTTAATTTTTATTTTCATTTTCTATCAGCATTTTTTAATGGATGCAATTCTAAAGTATAAACAAGCATAATAATTATTAGGAATGCTTGCTGTACAGACAGGAAATTCCTTTTTCCCTAAGTGGAGCTGGAGGGGGATAAGCAAATCCACAGTGCTGCTGCACAGCCTTTATGTGCTGGTGGAAACAGCTGGAAGTTCAGCTGTGATTAAAAATACCAAACTTCATCAACAGCTGCTTTTGTCAGTGAAAAGTGTATGATTGTTCACCAAAACTCTGGCACCAGCAGCCAGCATTGCAGAGAACCCTGAAAAAGGGTGAAATGAGGGCCCAAATCAGTGGATTTTAACCAGATTCTCCAATAATCAGTTGTGTACTGAACCCCACCCCAAGCCCTCTCCCGTTCCTGCTGGCAGAGCACAGGTCAGTGTGTGTTTCCTGCCCATAGGAGAGGCTGCAGCAGCTCGCCCTGGGAGCACTGCTGCAGCCCGATGGGATCAGGGGCTACAGTGCCAGAATCACTGTTATCAACCCCTTAGTGAAAGCTGCTCAGCATGCTATTAACGACCAAAGCAAAGGGCTGGCATCACATCTCCTGGCAGCAGCTCTGGGTTGGTGGTGGTGCAGGAGCAGCCCAGCAGTGCTTGGTGCAAATTGGGAGCAACACAGATCCAGGGAATTCCCAGTGTGAGCTCTGCCATCCTGCCCCTGATGCTTCCTCCAGATCACAGAGGGGAGAAAAAACTACCAGGTACTTCAGCAGGCTGCTGCAGACTTGAACACGTGCCAACTTTTTTTGCCTGCAGACTGGCAGGGGAAAAAAACCCACACAATTTTAGAGCTTTTGTCTTTTGCTAATGGCATTCTCTGGGTTCTCATGTAGCTCAGCAAACGGCCCTGATTCTCTCTGCTTTCTTCATAAAAGATCTATTAATTCGAAATCAAAGTAGACAATTCTAATTCTGTGTGTCATATGAAGGGAGTTTGGCTAAACCTTTTCTTTACAGAGAAACCTCTGGTCTCTTTATTCTTGTACCTCTGTAGCTGCAAGTCCTCTTGGCTATTCTCTTTCAGGTTCTGTGAAAGGTTTATATCTTCTTTCTCTGAACTCTACCTGAATTCGTTACATCCCCTTGCTCTCCTGTAAAGCACAGGCCGTGCAGTGGCACCATGTGGAATACATTTCTAATTTTGTCTTCAGATGAATACTGCTAAGCTGATGAGAACTTCTTAGACATCAGCAGCTTCCACTGACGTCAACTGCAATTGCAAGTTTGCAGTCAATTTAGACCACTGCAACTAAAAGCACCCCATGGCCACTGATCTCTAATCTTCCTCCTCCCTCACCATCTTCCCTCTGGAATTACACAGCGTACCCTGCTTTTAGGGCACACAAACTCCACATGCTGATGCCACTCACATCCCACATGTCCATCGGCAAATTTGGGGGTTTAAACCCTCGTCCACTACAAACGGCAACATTACCATGACAAATTATAAATATTGCTAAAAGACCGGTCAGTGCTATTTAATTATTTTAATATCCATCAGAATCAGCCTTTGAATTGGGATGAGGTGTGGAATAAGAACCATTGTTCACTCCTTTAGGAAGCTATTCCCGCATGCTGTTGTTGCATCCCAATTCCCCCGAAGCTGTAATCCAGTGCCTGCACACGTGCAAATAGAGCCGGGGAATAGAGAGCAGCCCAGCAGTGTGAGGGAACACCAAATCATCACACAGGGATGGTTAGGGACAGCAGCTTGGAGTGGGGAACATCAAAAACTGAAATTCCACTTTCCGTCTTACCAGGATGTACATGACTGAAAAGTCCCAAATGAAACAACCCATTAAAATCAAGAGGAGGATCGAGGATTTTGTGCAGAAAATCTGACCTTTTAATTCCCTCAGAAAACTGTGCCATGTACAATATATGGGCTGAATAAAGAAGCATGAGGGCACTCACAATCCCCAAATTGTACAGCAAATATGATGCCAACAAGATGAGAAGGAAAATGATAATTCGCTAGGATGTTTCAACAGAAATAGAATAAAATATATCTGTGATGAAACTTCACGAAACAGCTTGGCATTAAGACCAAAAACTGCCATTCACTGGGGTGGTAAAGAACCATAAATCAGAGAACTAATTCCAGCTGTGCATGGGGTGTGGAGCAGGGCTCTGGGAGCATGGACGAGTGTCAGCCTCAGAGAAGAAACACCAACATGGTAATGGGAGCTGAGGCTTAAGATCTCTCACTATGTCCATTTCAGCTGGAAAAGGGTTTCATGCTTCATTTCAGTCATTATTTAAACATTGTTATTTCTGCAAACATGCCACACTGAGATAAGGTTTCATGCTATACCACATCAAAATGCAGATTGGTGCCGAGCGTCGGGAAGAGCCTTTATTGAGGTAACTGTTTATTAAGCTGTGGAGGAATTGAAATTGCAAATTCTTAAAGAAAGGGAGGCAGAGGGAGAGATATGTTACGTTCCCTTTAATCATGGGATTTGCACAACATCAGTACAGTTATGATCTAAATAAAGTTTCTAGAGTCATCAGGATATTATACTGTAGCTGCTTCATTTAATCTAATGGTTTCCATTTAGGTAATTTTCATGCATTTTAATGTATTTAATGATCACCTTCCCTTGACTGATTTACAATCTCTGAAACTATATTGTACTTTATCTGCAAGATTTGGGATTCCAGACAATGATATGCAGAGAAGGACCTGGAAAGTTTAGTGAAGATGCTACTTTGCATTTTAAATTCCCATTAATCATGCTATTTTACTAATGTAGAAGAGCCTGAATATAATTTCAACCTGTAGAAAAACAATACTCGAGAGACTTCTGGAGAATGAACTTGACCTAGATTTTGGATTATTTCACTCTCACAGAAACTGATAACATTTCAGACACTGAGAGCACAGGAAAATGAGCAGGAATCCCAATTCTGTATTTGATATCTGACAAATCTGACCCCTTGCTTAGCTCCACCGTGGGCCAAAGAGAAGCCTGTTCTGTGACTCTGCTTTTGTGGTAGCTGGAGAGGGGAGCACGTTCTAGGTGTGCCAAGGAGCAGCGCGTGGATGATCCTAGCACTGTCAGCACAAACATGGGAATCCCTCAGGAGGCCCAGCAAGGAGAAGGAGCCTTCCTCAGCAGAGATCCCCCCTCTCCCAGCGGGGCCATGGGGTTCTGCATCCCCCTGGCCTGGCAGGGACCCCCCAGCACCGAACACCCCCAGCTCCCAGAGCTGCTCTCACTCCAACACGCATCAGGGGAGGGAGCAGCAGTGCACCAGACACCCCAATTGAAATGCAGAGCTGCTCCAACTGCATGTGCAAATGAGGTGATTATGCATGCAAATGACTAATTACATTCACCTGCTTGTGCAGTGCCCCGCTTGTCGTCGGGCAGGGGGAAGGATTGCGTGTGCAAATGAGACACACAGCTGGAGGCAGCCCTTACACGAGGCCTCGGGGTGACAATTCCAAGGGCTTGGGACTTATGGCTTTGTTTTGTACATTGAAATACAGCCCTGGCTTGGAATATGATGTCATTTCCCAGGGACTGGAAAAAGAAATAGTGCAGTAATCTGAAGGATGCAAGCAAGTTGTGGGTACACATTTCATACATATGCTTCAGGAAAGGAAAAAAAAATTTAGCTGAAATTATTTAGGGGGGAAAAGGGAGAAAACAACACCAAATTTTAATGTCTGGATAGATTTAGCTAGTAGCAGATAATGAGATTGTGAAATCCACACTATAAAATGTATGATAATTAGAAAAATCAAAATGTCTTGGAGAAGTTTTTTACAGTCCAAATAACTCTACTAGTCTGGAGTTCACTGTGGGACTACAGATCTGAACAACAGAGAGCTCAGATCCCAACTGCTCCTCCCCTTGGAGCCAGGCTGGGAGAGCTGGGGCTGCTCAGCCTGGAGAGGAGAAGGTTGTGTGGAGACCTCGCAGCACCTTCCAGGGTCTGCAGGGGCTGCAGGGAACCCAGAGAGGGACAATTCCTCAGGGACTGGAGGGCCAGGAGCCAGGGAATGGCTTCCCAGGGCCAGAGGGCAGGGCTGGATGGGATCTTGGGAAGGAATTGTTCCCTGGGAGGGTGGGGAGGCCCTGGCACAGGGAGCCCAGAGAAGCTGTGGCTGCCCCTGGATCCCTGGCAGTGTCCAAGGCCAGGTTGGCCACTGGGGCTTGGAGCAGCCTGGGACAGTGGCAGGTGTCCCTGCCCATGGCAGGGGTGGCACTGGATGGGCTTTCCCTCCCAACCCTTAACATTCTATGCTTCTATGATTTAGGGGACCAAGGGTATAAGAAAAAAAGTTGTCTGTCACCTGTGTAACAAATGTATGGTCACAGGTTTTCTGTTTTGTTTCNTCCGTTAACTTTTAAACAAAACCAGAAATAACATCAATACTACACATATTTTTTATTATTATTATTATTATTATTATTTTGGGGGGGGTTGTTGGTTTAGTGGGTTTTTTTGGTGGGTTGTGCACTTGAATTTAAACACAGGTTGTGCTTTTAGATTTATGAAAAGGACACTGGATTTAGCAGTAACTGAAACTATTTTTAAACTTTGAATTCAAGGAGAAAGTCCTTCTAGATGCTGTCTCCACTGCTTGTTCTGACATTGCAGTAATTTCTAAATTCCTCTCTTCTTTCTTAACCCTTCAGGATTTATAGTTCCTATATGAGAAGCTTTAGTTATTTTAAGTCCAGCTAATCATTCAGCATGTGTGCACCACAAATATTTACAGCACTTTAAGAATAAAAACAAAAGCAGTTCAAGGCATGTACAAAGTTCACAGTGAGGTTTTGATTATAACTAGAAATACCCAATCTAGGCTGTTTCTGGGCTATCAGTAATAAAATAGCTTCCTTGTTGAAACAACAAAAGTGTTTTTTTCTTCTAGCTCCGGATGACATCCAGTCTCTGACAGCAACAGTAGCTGCAACACATTTGTGTTTTGATATAATGTGATTCAGATCAGGGACTTCAAATGAATGACAAGGAAAATATTTTTCCTCAGTCCAAAGCTTAACCCCAAGCTGGGCCAGGGGAGGCTCAGCTTGGACAGGAGCAGGAATTTCTCCATGGAAAGGGGGCTCAGGCCTTGGCAGGGGCTGCCCAGGGAGGTTTGGAGTCGCCATCCCTGGAGGTGTCCCAGGAAGGGCTGGAGGTGGCACTCAGAGCTCTGGGCTGGGGACAAGGTGGGGATGGGCACAGCTTGGACTGGATGGGCTGGGAGGGCTTTTCCAGCCTCAGTGATCCTGGATTCCGTGCTCAGCACAAAGATGACACCAGAAATCAGATTCTCCTGCTGTCACCTCTAGCAACCTCCCAACAGGCAAATCAATTAAAACAACACAGGGCACACCCTCAGACGTCTAAACTGACAGAGAGGGAGAGCAAGTGAGAGCAGAGACCTGCTGAGGGCTGAACACAGCCCTTGGACAGGCAGCAGCAGTGCCACTGTCCCTCTGTGCCACACCTCAGTGATAAGGCAGGAAGGTTTTGCAGCCAACACCTGGGATACTGGTGGTTATCACAGCAGCTCCTTTGAGTTTAGGCTCTGGTTCCCTCTCAAGCCTCTCACAGCCACCCCTATTTCCGAGCAGGCTGGGGCTGGGCTGAGTTCTGTCTGCTGTCCATTCCCAACCACCCTCTGCCAGCTCCAGCAGCTCTGGGAAGCACAAGGAACGTGGGATACACATCAGGGACGGGGCACCACAGCTCACTGCTCTGAGATATCGCCAATGAAATACAATCCCAGCACGTCTAGCAAAGAGCTTTTATAATTCCTTTCCTGCCGGGAGATTTTTATTCATGTATTCACTTCTAAAACTTTGTAAACACAACCAAAATGGATTTATTTTTATCTTCCATGTGATATGACATAACATTGATAAGATAATGCTGGGTGATGAGTTCTTTGGTAAGCCTACCTATTGGTAAATTAGTGACAAAATCAGATACAACATCTTGGGTGAAAACAAGTTTAATTCTTCAGTAAATAATTCAACTTGCTATACTCACAGAACTGGTTAGATTGAAAAATTTGTTTTGTCGCCAGAACAGATTTATTCTGAGTTCATGAATTCCTAATCAGGCTGCTTTTCATAATGATGAATGATAATTATCTTTTTGAAGTCTAATAATTTACCTGAGTATTTCCTATCTATGAGATACCATGGGTAAGTAAGAACCCTTCTTGTAGGGAAGGTCTCCTAACTGGCTGCAGCAGCACAGCAATTAGTCTTGGAAATACTAAAATCACTTTAAAGCACACTCACGTGCTAAAAAGGATGGACAAGATCCCTTCATAACCTGAATCCTACCAAACAGTAACAATTAGAAGAGGAAAGAGAGGAAGCTCCGAGCTCTGCTCTGGGCCGGGGACAGCACCCAGGGAATGGCTGGAGCTGGGCCAGGGCAGGCTCAGGCTGGAGATCAGGGAAAGGTTCCGCTTCCCCCAGAGGGTGCTGGGCACTGCCCAGGCTCCCCAGGGAATGGGCACGGCCCCGAGGCTGCCAGAGCTCCAGGAGCGTTTGGACAGCGCTGCCAGGGATGCCCAGGGTGGGGTTGTTGGGGTGTCTGGGCAGGGACAGGGGCTGGATCAATGATCCCTGTGGGTCCCTTCCAACCCAGAATATTCCATGATTCTCTGACTTTCCAATAAAAACCCCAGAATGGTTCCTTTTTTCCCAGTCTACAGGCAGATGGATCCACAACTTGCCTGCTTAGGAGAGGAATGCCTGTGAGCAGCTCTCCCAAGCATTCATCTCATTCCTGCACCTCCTCTGTCAGCCCCAACTAACCTAAAACTGCAGAAACAGGGAAAAGAGTCCACACTTAAAAGCTTTCCTTTGGTTCCCACCAAGCCCATCACTTCTGCTCACAGTGACAGCAAAGCTGCTCTCAGTCCGGAACAAGAACAACAACAAAAAGAAACAATTCAAAATTAATTTATCACTGGTTTAATTCCTTGCATTCAGACATTCATCTCTTCCAGACAGACATGATAATGTGATTAGTACAAATGATACCAGGCTAGTTATAGGGCATTTAGGAATACAGGCAGTATCTATGTCACACAATGCAATGTATCTTTCTGCTTTTGTTGTCCCTAAGCAGGGTGGTTTTGGTTGCAAAGATATCTCATAAATGTGCTCTACAGCCTTCCCCTCCTTTCAAAAGACAAGAAATTTTCTTTTTTTTCCTCTTTTTTTTTTTCCTTTTGGCATGTGACAGCACATTTTGCTGTAGGAAACAGAGGTATGTTTAATAGTGAAACAAGAGATGTACTCGCATGGAATAAATCACGGTTTTAGTGGTTTCCTTTGTTCTCAGTCTTCGAAAGACCTGGAGAACTATTTGATCTCTGCACTTCCCCAAGTTTTGCAATAGCTTTTTTTTTTTTTCACTCTTTTTTCAAAAACTGCAGAAGAGCTGGAACTTGGAGATGTCTGATTTAAGGTAATTTTTAAAGGCAGCACTCCTGTACTCGCAGTGGGAACTCCCTGAGTGACTGTTCCAGAATAACAACAGGAGTACACACTTGTGCCTTTCCAAGATCACCTCTAAGATTTTTAATCATAACTATTTCCTTATTTTAACTGTGACGTGCTGGAATTCACAGTTTGTATCCGTCAAACCCCTACTGACACTGCTGATGATGGAACATCAGAATTTACACCCTGAGTGATCCGGTGGGATCAGACTATAAATAGATGTGGTCAAAGGATTCAGATAAAGTATTTATCCAAGCTGTCTGAGAATAAAACTGAATGCTTATGTTTAGGCCATCAAAAATATATAGATGAGCTATTTAGTAGAGGAATGTTTAAAAAGACCAATTCCTTATAAAGGTGGAAAAAAGAATAAAATACTCTTCCTAACTAAGAATTTATCAGATTGGATACACTTGGGCATTTTACCTCTTAGAAAACTGGGTTTATCTTCAGAGTCGTTACTTTCTCAATTAAAAAATCTTTCAGAATAGCAGAGTTTTAATTTTACTCTTAACTGGCTGGTGAACGTCAGAGAAGCGAGTCAGAGATGTGTGAGATTGCCTGAGCATATTTCAGAGAGAAAAGAAGGAACTGTTGATGGTTTTTGCAGTACAATGTGACTGCATCTGTGACTTGCAAAAGGAATGAGCTCTCACATTTTTCACTACCAAACTCAAATGAATCAGGCCAAGTTTAATAAAAAATTTCATGTCAAGAACATGGTCAAGTTCTGGAGCATAGGCTGAGCTGGATACAAATTAATTTAAGAGACACCAAGACCAGAATATCTCCTTTGGAAATATCTTCAGCAAGGAGAACAGAGGGATTATGTTCCATTCCTTGCACTTAGAAAATGTTAACGGTGGGTTAGATGGTTTAACAAATGCTGCTTTAATGAGACCTCACTTCAATGCTTGCTGCTGCTGCTAAGGTCATACCTGTTCTGTGTGTTACTACTCAGAATTCCAGCCCAACAGGATTCCTCCACTTTAATGAAGTAGTTACATCAAATTGTCTTTTTTTTTTTCCGTTTATAACTGTTCTCAACCATGGAAGACCCAAGGTACCTAATGATCTCTACTTAGCATTTTGTGGATGGAAAAAACCCAACTATAGCATAAACTACATCCTCATGTTAATATAAGTCGGGGAGGGGAAAAAAAAAACCAAAACAAACCAACCCCTAGGAGAGATGTGAATTGCATTAATTCAGTCAGAAATAAGATCACACCACTGCTCACACAGTCAGCTCTGTGGTCGCTGTCAGAAATGTGGTCACACCATGGAACCTTCATTCTGCATCATGGATGAAACAAAATAATGTCAAAAGCAGGAAGAATTCCTCCAGTCTGATTTTCCACCATGGAAATCTCACCCTTGCCATATTCAGCAGCTACACAGAGAGTTTCCACAAATGTGGGCTCTCTGCAACTGAGAGTGTGAGCGTGAGGCTCTGGCAGACTCAGATGAAAAACCCACCTCAGATGAAAAGCTCTGTCCATGATCTCAGAATCAGGCCCAAGTAGGCAAAGAAAGGCAGAATGGCAAACCCATGGCAGAATAAATTCAGCACAAATTCATGCCACAGACTGCTCAGTTCCGACTCCTCTTTGAAAACAAGGAAGTTTGCTGTCTTTCCACTTCTTTAGTATGGAAAAGGCTGAGTAGGGCCCTCAAAGGCTCTAGGAAAGTCCTCACTCCTCAGATTTTGCAGTCTGGCAGGAAGGAACATTACAGCAAAAACAGCCTTGCAGTAAGAAGTGCTAACCAGCCAACCATATGCTAGATTTGCTCTTTTATATTTCTCCCTCTCTCAAATATTACTTTTAAGAGATTAAGCATATAGCACCTTTTAAAGTTCAGTGAGTGCCCACACATCCTGTTAAATATCTTTCTCAAGACTGTTCTAGAAATCCACATTTCATATGGATTCATTTTGAAAAGCACCCTCCCCATATCCTGAGTAATTGAAAGCATCCCTTCACACCTTGCTTTTCAGAAATAAACACTCCACTCAGCCTCAGCTTTTTACTACATCATTCCCAGGAACTAAATCTTTATGACAAGCAGGAGTTTCCTTTTACTGAAGATCATCTGTCAGAACAGAATGAGAGTCTGCAAAATAAGGTAATAAAACTGAATAATTAAACCAGAAAAAGATAATCTCTCATCCAAATTTCAGAAGGACAAAAGGAAAAGTAGCACTTGTAACACTACTAAAATAGTACTTTATTTTGAGGGGTCAAATTGCTTTCCTGTATGGGAGCCCCTGGGTGTCTTTTACCCATTTCAGCATCACTCCCCTAACACACTGTGCCCCTTTAGATTGCACCAAGGACACCCAGGCAAAATAAATGCCTTCAGAGACTCTCAGAAGCTGGCAATGGTACAATTCTGCTATTTTATTCAGAATTCACAAGGGTTTGGGCTCTCTTGCCCAAAGCCACTGCACTGTACAGTGTTATCATCCAGAGCTCTGACAGAGCTCTTTACTCTCATTTTCTTGAGAGGCAAAGGCACAAGTTACTATACTACACTGCTGACCTTTCCTGAAAATCCAGGCTGGTTCTGCCCCTGCTTCATCCATTTTCCCTTTAATTTCTCCAAAGCCCTCATTCAGTTCTAAGCCTGCCCTGATTTTATGCTTATTGCCTCTTTTCTTCGTATTGATCTCACATTTGTGCACGGCTCCCTGTTCAGCAGAGGGGAGCACGGGGACACCTCTCCTCTGAGCCCCTGTGTAACACACAGGGTGTTTATAGCCTTGCTCAGGGATGGTGTGGAAAGCTGCCTGTTACCTTAGCCAGCATAACTCTGAACAGTGGGAATAAATGGGATGGGGACCTGAGTGATCTTAGAGCACGGAGGTTAAACAGTTTTTAGCAGGATGAAGCTAAAAGATGACACTCGGTACATCTCCGGCTTAAATAACCCTCGAGCTGCTGAATGACCGCTCCTGGCAGAGGATCAGTGCAGCTCCCTGCAGGCAGCACGTGCCCAGGAGGAGGCTCAAGTGGTTCTCTCTGTGTTCATGTGAAACCAATTCATTTATAGCAACAAACAGATCAGCCACAGGCTTGGAATCATGGAATGGGTTTGGGTTGGAAGGGACCTTAAAGCTCATCTCATCCCAGCCCTGCCATGGGCAGGGACACCTTCCACTGTCCCAGGCTGCTCCAAGCCCCAGTGGCCAACCTGGCCTTGGACACTGCCAGGGATCCAGGGGCAGCCACAGCTTCTCTGGGCACCCTGTGCCAGGGCCTCCCCACCCTCCCAGGGAACAATTCCTTCCCAAGATCCCATCCAGCCCTGCCCTCTGGCACTGGGAAGCCATTCCCTGGCTCCTGGCCCTCCAGCCCTTGGCAATTGTCTCTCTCCATCTTTCCTGCAGCTCCTTCAGGCCCTGCAAGGCCACGCTGAGCTCACCCCAAAGCTTCTCCTCTCCAGGCTGAACAATCCCAGCTCTGGCAGCCTTTGCTCCCAGCAGAGCTGCTCCATCCCTCTGATGGTGCTGCTGCCTCCTCTGGGCTCTGTGCAGCAGCTCCAGCTCCTTCCTGTGCTGGGCCCCAGGGCTGGGGCAGCTCTGCAGGGGGGGTCTCAGCTGAGGGGGCAGAGGGGCAGAATCCCCCCTCCCCTGCTGCCCACGCTGGGACTCAGCCCAGGGCAGGGGGGTTTGGGGTCCCAGCGCTCACGGCCGGGGCAGGGCCAGCTCTGCCCCACAGCTCCCCCAGGGCCTCTCCCAGAGCTGTTCTCAATCCCTTCTCCACCCAGCCTGTAGGTGTGCTCAGAATTGCCCCAAATACCTTTTTTACCCAGTTAGTTAGAGTGCTTTGTACTGGAAGTTCACCTTCCTGCAAAGGTGCTTTCATGGAAAATTTCCTGTTCTTGTAGAGTATTAGTTTAAGGTCTGTTGTCACTACTGCTCTTCACAAACCCTTGAGCAAGGGAAGCCCCAAAACAACTGCTCTGTGACCCTGCAGGCTTAAACAACCTACTGGAGCCCTTCCTTGTAACCTTGACACTGCTGTGTCTGAAGAATGTGGCTCCATGGAAATCATTTCTCTAAGAGCTGGAGCACCAGCGGGTTCAGGGATGCACCACTGTGCTCCTCCTTGTTCTGCTCTTCATTAGTAAGGGACCAATTACAAACCAGATAAATCCTTTACAGCAATGCCTTAACCCATCAAAAAGTCTGCCTTGCTTTTGGGTAAATCAAGTTGCAGTAACGAAGGTGGAGACATGGTCACAGGCAGGCTCCAGGCTCCCAGACACCAGGATAATTGAAATATCTCACAACTAATTAACAAGTTAAATTACTTTTCTGCAAGGTGACCTAATAACGCAATCTGTCAAGACAGCACTAGGTGCCCTCCCAATCTCTGGCCCCAAATCAAAGTTGGGAAGACCACTGCCACAGATCATTGAACATCTTCTGTTGTTCACTCTTCCCTTCTTTGTCTAAACTGACATGCCAACAGACAGGAAAATTGTTTAAACAATGCCAAAGAGCAAAATTCTGGCTAGCATTTAATTAAAATTACAGTTTATCATAGTGTTCCATCAAGGTGCACAGTGACTTTAAATGCCACAATGACTGTGCTGGATGAGTTAATCTCAGGTTTTAGTGTAAATGTGAGTGTATAGCAGGCACAACTCAAAGATAAAAGCACTGTACAACCCCTACATCATCTGAATGAGAAGATGGAATACCTCAAGCTCAAAAATCTGCAGCACTGTTCCCAGATGCTGGTTGGAATAATGACAAGGATGGAATGAAAAGAAAGGGAAAAATAATCTGAAATCTGGGCCAGATTTTGGAGTTGTCTTTATCTTTTTAAACACATGATTCCTTTCAAATAGGATATCTAATTTGCAGCATTGAAAGCTGCCCTCAGAAACTGAGAGGAATAACTGAACAGATTGATGAAGAGCATCAAAAATACTCAAAGCAATCCCAGGAGTCTGCTAGACATCCAATAATTTGTGGTGCTGCTCGAAGCATCCATTAACATAACAAAGTACATGCACACATTGATCCTCTCTAATTTTCAGAGAGGCAACCTCTTTGTATTGCAGTTCAGAACACCTTGAACTCCACATATTCTTTGTTATTTCAGAATATTAACCATGTCTATTTTTAAAATGCGTCAATTCAGTTCCTAAATATAAATGAACAGGAGATTCAGGCTCTCAGTCTTAATAAAATACTTATCCAAAATGATCACACTGTCAGAGCTGCAGGAACAGCAATAGCATCAATTATAACCCTAATGATATTCCACAGTTTGTTTGCTCTGCTACCATTTATTTTTATTCTCCCTCCTGAAGATACCGGAGTTTTTACCAAGAGGTGCAGGAGGTTTATACCACAGCAGTAATATTCTTGGTATGCACCTCTCAAACATATTTTAATGACTTAGTATGAATTATAAGAAATCTATTGAATTCCCCATGAAAGAGCTCTATTTATGAGTCTGTTTTCAATACAGAGCATAAAGGGATTTGTCAAGAAACAGTTGCAATATCAGTGGTGCAGAAAAACTGCAGTGCTATTTGCTGAGTTCAGGATAACTCTGATTTTTCCACCACATTGGCTGTCACCATCTCAAACCTTCTTTCCCTGCTCCCCCTTCAGCACAAACTGGGGCTTTTCCCCCCCACTGCTGTCACTGTTCTAATCTGCAGAAAGTGAGAGCTGGGTACATGAGCTTGGTAACCTATTTAACAAGTCTTAAAGCTGCCCTATCAGAACCTAAGTGCTAAAGGGTTTTTTGAAAGTCTCTGTGAAGTCTAGAGCCAGATTAGACCATCTGATAGAGATTTAGATCACAGTATACAGCCAGCATCTGTGTTTCAATCTGCACAACACTAATGGGAAAAATTTGACATATTTCATTGTAGAATTCCCTGGACAAACCAGAAGATCCTGCTAAATAAAGATTTAAATCCACTCAGAGCATTCTCAGCATACTGATGTCACAGGCATTTGAAAGGGGATAGGCAGGAAAAAAAATATATATATTGAACTCTTAAAATCTAGGAGCCTATTAATTCATGTCTATAATAAATCCAGGCTCTAGTTCACCACATACACGTTAACCAAGATACTGAGTCTTACTGACAGGTCTTGAAACAAATCTTCTCCCCACAAACAAGTAAAACTGATTACTGTTGGTAGCAGCACAAACAGCAGAGCATTCCTTTATTAGTTGAGTGAAGCAATATTCCTTCAGAGCATGTTTGCAATTGTCTGGCGAGGCTGAGCCTCCTCCTCTCCATACAAATACAGGCACACAGCAGCACTGCCATCACCCTCCGTGCACAGACTGCCTTTATTCCTCTCAGCACCCAACATTCCTTGACACAAACCACTCTGAAGGGTTCCCCAGCTCGGGGCAGGGTGCTGTGTGACCAACACGCACGAGCCACGCTCAGCTTTCCCCCACAAAAGCACCCTTGCTGCTTTCAATTTGTGCCCATTAATCCAGGATTGAATTGGTTTGTGTGCTAACCCCTCACAGCCAGTCTGATCTTTTGAAAAGACACAAAATTTGGATCTCATTTAATAGATGATCGTACTGCAATCTACAGGAGAGTGGAGAAAAACTCATGGAATTTCTAAGAAGGCTGTTTCAGGTACCAGTAAGGGTCCATCTGAGGTGGGAAGAGTAATCTGATTTCTTTGCAGGGAAGCTGACTGGTTTTCTGAGTTTCAGCCTCAGAACTGTAGGGTGAAGCAGACAACAAAAGTAATGAATGAGAAAAATATACACAGGGAAGGTCTGAAAATTAATTTGTCAGTGTGGACAAGAGGAGCCACAGTGCAGAAACACAGAGAGCAACAGCTGAGATTGCAACAGAGACAGGAAAGGAGGGAGCATAATACTGAAGGTAATAACAGATTGTGGAATAAAGACATATGTCTTGAGGGCTTGAAACAATAAAGTAATTCTTGAAGACATTTTATAATGCTACAAAACTTATCATAAGGAAAAATACAGACGCTATAAAAGCAAGAGAAATTGTAACAGAGCCGATAAAGATGAGACAACATAATGATCAAAGAACATGATGCTTCAAGCAAGAGACAGCAATGTCAAAGACTTTCCAAGCTCTGAATAAGTAAGAAAAAAAGTTGAAGCTTGTCTCTGAACTGACCTGTGCTCCTCTGAACACTACTGTTTTTCTTTGGATGGGTTTACAACTGTAGGAAATTGAATTGCAAGACAAGTCCTACAGTTTCAAGGTATGAGCAGTGGAAGCCAACTCGAAAGCCCCCAGAAATCTGTGACTACAGGAGGATGCAGGATGACTCAAAAAGAGCAGATGTCTCACACAAATAGATCAGTTGATGCCAAGTGCCCAACATTGACACACAGGCAACTCTGCTTTGTCAGCCTGAGTGTCTCAGTGAGGACTCTCAGAGGATTCCTCCAAAATCAGACTTCTGGTCTGAGCTACAACACTGCCGTGGGCACACCTTGCAGTGCTTGCATTTACAAGCTCCAAGACTATGTCAGAGGCAAAGAAATCCCTTTCATTCAGCCAAATCCATTGCACGTCTTTCCTGTATGCACACTCTCATTTGGTGCAGCACAGGAATACCAGAGAGTCGTGGAATGGTTTGGGTTGGGAGGGACTTCAAAGCTTATCCAGTTCCCCTATCCCAGGCTGCTCCAAGCCCCATCCAGCCTGGCCTTGGACACTGCCAGGGATCCAAGGGCAGCCAGGTGCTTCTTTGGGCACCCTGTGCCAGGGCCTCCCCACCCTCCCAGGGAACAATTCCTTCCCAAGATCCCATCCAGCCCTGCCCTCTGGCACTGGGAAGACGCTCCCCCTTGCCTATCACTACATGCCCTTGGGAAAAGTCCCTCTCCAGCCTCCTTGTAATCCCTTTTTTAGAAAGGGCAACACTCTGGTACAGACAGGACTCAAACAGTGACAGCCGTAAATCTACTCACTCAAATAAATGCTCCCTTACAGATTTTTCTGTGACATCATCTTTCAGGAAGGAGACCTCGTTATCATTCCTCCAAAAGGTTATCCTGATCTTAATTTCATCTTTAGTTTTATAAAAAAGAATCCCTTCACACAGGCAGAAAAAGGGGCCAGATGAAGTGCCCTGGCATTCAGATAAAAATCAGTTTGCACAATAACTGCCTCAGAGTATGTGCTTCTGAGAGAATATTTTATTGAATAGCATCCAGCCTACTGCACAAACTCCTCCGCCTCCCAGAGCTACAGAACAAATGAGGATATGCCCTGTAGTTGTTGTACAGAGGGAGATGTCTGATTATGCACTTGGGCTAAACTTCTGCAGGCAAATCCCTGCTGTTCATTCAGTGTCTGTAGGATGCTGTGCATAAGGCACCAACAAACCCCATAATGATGTGGGAAATTGTCCAGCTCCCTCACTTGTGGGTTGTATCATAGACTAAATGCAAATGCATTGCATGGAACAATGGCATGGCTGCTACTGTCTCCACCAGGATCCTCATTTTCCAGTATCAGAAACAAGCTTTATTTTGAATTTCCCATATTTAATAGAAAAGCATCACTAAGCAATGCAGAGAACAAAACCTTTCCTGCAGAATTTCTAGACAGTGTTCTATACAAAGCCTCTGGTAAGGACCTTCCAAAGGGCTGGAGATGAGCAGTGCCTCAGAGCTCCTTTGTCCTTTCACACAGCAACCATGGCCCCTTTGCAGACCTGTCCAAGCCCTACACGTTTGCATTGCTGTAAAATGCATTTAACAAGACACACAATTATACTGCAGTCCAAGGGAAAAGGAAAAGTGGTCCTTTCCTCCCATGCACCAAAAAGATCAGGAGGAACCTCCTTACATCTTTCAGGTATGAACCTTTCTAGAATCACTGAGTTGTGTGTCGGACGTAGGAGAAAATTTTGGCTCAGCCTCCAAGATGTCCTGTGGTGCTTGGCCAGGTGTGATATCAGGGCTGGGCCCATGATTAATCACACCTTAGTTAGGCTCAATTTCCCTTAAAAGGCAAGCCAAGGACTTTATTAGGTTTTAATAATGTTCCCAGACACTTTGGAGTAACAAAGCTGTGGCATCTCTGCCACATGACCTGAATGTGAATGGCTCTCTCTGGAAGAAAGGAATCGAGGCCAAGTGCTTGGCTTATCATAACCAGAGTTTAGCAACGTGTAACAATGACAGAAACTCTTGGAAACTCTAATATATCAGAGATATCTTTGCTTTAATGTTGGAGGTCTCACAGAGAGGAACTGCCTGCACACGGTACCCAAACCACATTGTTATCCTGCAGCACTGATTTAAAACTCTCAATTTCAAACTGATACAGGAGTGATTTTTCTTCAGTCACATGCCAGGAGAACCACCTCCATCCCAAGAGAGTTGTTTTTATTGTGGAGCACCCATTTTCTCCCTAAACCATTACTGCACTGCCCTTCTCTCTCCAAGTATCAGTCATAGCAGGGCATTATTGAATTTTAGGCAATGAAAAGAGTAGTAAATTGAAATATTTTATATCATGTGTTAACTGCTGTCTTCACAAATCAATACACTAACATATACAGAAGGGGAACTCTGGATTAGGCCTTACACCTCTAGTATTTCTCCACTCACTTTACTCTGAGGTTGGGGCATGTTACACTGGAAATAATTCAAAATACTCAGTTGGACCACAGGAAAGCTACGTGAAGTCCAATGCTGTTTAGGCAACACTGCATAATCTTGCATGTTAAAATGTGTAGTTATCATTACACTTTGATCTTTAGGAGAATTGTTACTGTTTCAGTCTAATTTAATTTTTCCTTGCCTTATCTGCTGAAGATATAAGAGATAATTAGTTGATTACACACACAGAAGAACCCATGCAAAACCAGCACAGATAGAGATAATGTGTAAGTTAAAAGGTAGGAAAAGCTACTGACATATACTAGGCAGACTTTTTAGTCTGAATTAAAGGAAAAAAAAAAGAGGGGATTGGAGGAAGGCAAACAAGTAACTGATTGTCAGCCACAAGCCTGAAACTTTATTTTATAGGAAATTACGTGGAGGCTCAGCTGATATCCAGCTGATATCTTGGTAAAGTTTCGGTCTCGTGCTGCAGAGGATTCCATTCCTATTCATATACAATTTGTTTCTATTAATAACATTCAGGACAAAGCAAGATGGTGTGTTTGTGGTATCAGTGGATTTCCCTTGCAGTTGTGGAAAAGATCTCAGGACTAATCTGACAGGGCTCCTCTTCTCCTCCAGCACCTCTTCCCAGAGCCTTTCTGAAAGCAGCACATGCGGGGCTCCTGCCCAAGGTCCCTTTGCTGTGTTCTCCCACTGCCAGGCTATTCAGTGAATGCTCACAGCTGAGAATCCACAACCTCAACATTCTAGAATCTCTTAAAAAGCATAATAATCAGATTGTACTCAAATGATATTTTGTTTCAAACCCATATTTAGAACTATTTCTTCAATCTACTGTAAGCCAGAACATTTGAAGGACACAGGTTTTGACTACAGATGTTTCCCCCTGAGCTTTTGACTTTCTCTCCCACTAAAGGTGAATCCTGGAACTATTTTTCTTCAAATACACTAAAATCAATATTTTGCTGCAAAAGTTTACAGCGTTTCTCAGAAAAGGTCAAACTATTTCTTTTTTAATTATTATCTATGGCTGCTGGTATAAGTATTTGATGGGAAACTGGCTTTTTATTAGAAAAAACCTGTTCACCAGATAACGTACAATTCAGTGGGAAGAGCTTTATCAGAACCTGGCTTCCTGGAGAAGCGGTTGTGCTCCTGAGCTGATGGAGAGCAATGCCATCACAGTGGCACTGATTCATTTTAAATGTCACTGCTTTAAAATGCCATCAGCTGGGAGTGCCTCTGGATACTCTCTGTGTAAATCAGCTCAGCTTGGTTGGCCTCAGTGGAACTACAGTGATCTGAACCAACTGCAAATCCACTCCTTTGTGCTGAGCCTTCATTCTCAACAGGAAAGGGAAAAAAAGAGCCAAAACTGTGGAGCCCAGGAAGTTTTTTGCAGGTTCTCACACCAGTTATTATCTGTGAGAGCAGTTCCATTGCTGCTCCCAACAATCAGAGCCACAGCACAAACCAGAGCCAGGCTCCCTGCACCACTTCAAAAACCCCTCTCAAAGAGGGGTTTGATGACACAGCAGGGAAATCCCCCGGCTGGCACAGACCATTGTTAGTGCTGATGCATCTCCACTCCTTGCTAATAGCAAGTAAAATCCTGCTGGAGCAGCCAAGGCCAAAACAGGCCTTTAATCCGGCCCCTGTTACTGGAGGCTCCACAGCACCCAGCTCTGTG
Organism: Falcunculus frontatus; assembly: GCA_013398115.1. Taxonomy (NCBI): domain Eukaryota; kingdom Metazoa; phylum Chordata; class Aves; order Passeriformes; genus Falcunculus; species Falcunculus frontatus. Next base: position 382,309 of record VZRV01004038.1, read on the forward strand.
AGAGATAACAAAGAATTGTTGATGAGAATGGTGCTGGAGAAGCAGAAGTGGCATTAAGGATCCTCCCTTTAAGAGCTGGATCCTCCCAGCACCTCCTTTATTCACAGTCAAGCCAAACTGTTCCACCTGCAACCCAAAGGACTTTTAACCCAGATATATTTTCAGGGAAATTTGAATTACCCCAGCAGAAAAACTTGATTCATTTACACCTCAAAATGGCATCAACTCATTGCAACCTGCAAACCAAGAGCAATAAAAGCAGAAAACAAGGTTAAGGTTGGCTCAGAATCTACCAGAAGGGTTTTGCCAGCTTCCCTTTCAGCTTTCAAGGTTCAAGACTTCCCTCATCCTATAGAATTCTGGTTTGGGCTTTGCTGTCTGTGCACAGACAAAAGTCAAAGAGACTATGGTGTTCCTATCAATTATGGTTCATATTGATTTGTTTGTAGGAAATTGCTTTATTCACCTTTCCATAAATAATGGAACAGTTGAAAAGCACTTTTTGCATTAAAAACCAGGGTTCTATTTCCAGAAAATCCTACCAAACACACTTTTATATACAAGTGTCACAATGTTTTTCTGCAAAATTCCCAAATGTTTTCCAGATGATAGTCCTATATTCAGCCATGAACGAGCATATTGAAAATTACATAAAGTTGGGCATTTAAACTCTTAACCCTGCATTAGTTTCGCTACTGAACGACATCAGTATTGAATTCCATGACAGACACAGAAATCAAAGTTCCCAAGTTCACGTACTACGTTGTTTTTCAAACAGATCTAATACATGGCTCCCACCATATCCCACTGACAACAACCACAGGATCCAGTTCAGCTTTTCTGCCCTCCCATCACCTCTTTCCTCCAAAAGAGAGAGGGGGAATGCCTTTCCAGCATCGTCATTCAACATTCCTTGCACAGACACAGAGACATTCCCGTCCCCTCTACTTGCAGGAGCCAGCTCCGTGGCCTTTTCCCTGCACAAATTACCAGCTGGAAGCTGCAGTGAACTAAGCTGAATGGCACATTTTTAATTCCTTTCTTAATTAACCTATTTGCATGCATTTCAATAATTATACAGCTTTGCATAGCTAACAAGGAATGTCCCACTGTGCCATGCACCAAGAGCTGATGGAGCACAGCCACCTGTGACCACCACTGACACTGCAGAGGGTGTTTGGGACAGCACAGAAACTTGGCCACTGACAGTGGCCATCCCACAAGCTCTGGGTCACGGCATTGATGCCTTAAGTTTCAACTTTTATATTTTTCAAATCCTGTACTTCCTAGTGTGTAACTCTGAAGTTTCTTGTGGTCCGTTAGCTGCTGCTCTCTCGTGACAGTTAGACATAACAAACTTCTCTAGGTTTCCACCTCAAGGACACCAGGCCCCAAAATGTGTAAACCAGCATCTTAGAAGGGAGGGTAAACTTGGGGAAATTACATCATTAACTGAAGCTTTAATTGGAGAATTAACCCTGATATGCAAATGAACGAAACTTATAAAAGTGTGAAGAACTCGTGACCGGGGGTCCATCTCGGGTGTTGCCTTTGGCCTGCCCAGGGTGTACCTTTGAAGGTCCTTCAAATAAATACCTACCTTTATTCCCTTATTCCTGTTTAGTCTCTGTTTTTTAAGTGGCCACCTCAGGCATCAGCATCAGGGGAACATTCCTGCTCGTTCCTGGTAGGATCTACCTTGACTTTTGTCCATGAATCTGCTTGATCTCCTTCTCAAAGTGATGTTATGGCACTCTCCCTCCTATGGTTTCATCCAGAACTGCCAGATCTCTGAATGAGGGAGCTGCTCTTTATTCACCTCAGCTTCTGCCTCTGTGACTTCCCAAAGTTCAGCCACACTTTCCCCCCCAGCCTTCTTTCCAAAAAACTGAGAAGTCTCATGTTCTGTAGCATGAGCTTTCCATCCCTTCCCATTTTATTTGCCCTTCTCTGCTGCCTCTCTAACTCCACTATATCCTTGCTGAGATGTGGAGATCAGCCCTGCACAGAGCACCCAGAATGGGGGCACACCAAAGCCCTACATGCTGGAAAAGTAATACCCTGTGCCTCTCTCTTACTGTCCCCTTTCTCAGGCTGCCTGACATCCATGGAATTGAGGATTTAAGGAAACTGCCAAAGACTCACAGATCGCTTTCCTGAACTGTAATTGTCAGCTACAAATTCAGCCCCCTGTTATTCTGCTTTGGCTTATTCTGTCAGAGTCTGCACCAAAGTTTCTTTGCCACCTTCTTGGCCTGTGACACCAATTGTTTTACAAGATCTTCCTGGATCAATCAGCAGAACACTGAACTACCTGAAAGAGCTCAATACTTTGTAGGAGAAGATTTCACAGAGGTGCTGCACATCACACATCCCCTCTACTACTCAGTGATGGAAATGCTGTTTAAAATTCGTTTTCAGCACTGTGTCCTTCAAAACCGATTTTCATTCATTATTTCACCCAAGCTGGCAACAGAGTACACAGCTTTTCTTTTACAATTGCAGAGCTTGTTCTTGCCCTAAGTCCTCCACCATTGCCTCTCACCTGAGAGATGAATAAAAATTGACCACTGGAGACATAATCACAGTATTCAGCCTGGAGAAGAAAAGCTTTGGGGTGACCTCATTGCAGCCTTGCAGGGCCTAAAGGAGCTGCAGGAAAAATGGAGAGAGATGGAGTGACAGGACAAGAAGGAATGGCTTTAAGATGAAGGAGGGCAGGGCTAGATGGGATATTGGGAAGGAATTGTTCCCTGAGAGGGTGGGGAGGCCCTGGCACAGGGTGCCCAGAGAAGCTGTGGCTGCCCCTGGATCCCTGGCAGTGTCCAAGGCCAGGTTGGCCATTGGGGCTTGGAGCAGCCTGGGACAGTGGAAGGTGTCCCTGCCCATGGCAGGGGGTGGAATGAGAGGATGTTTAAGGTCCCTCCCAACCAAACCCATTCTGGGATTCTGGGATGATGATGTGAGTAAGGAAACTCCATCAGGAGTTTCATACTTGGCCCCATGAACCTCGATAGTGACACAAGCACTTGGCTGAGCAGATGTGGTGTTTGACGGCCAGGAATCCCCTCTGAGAGCCTCAGGAGCTAATCCTTGGACAGAGCATAAGGCTGCTATGTCAAAACTGCTCCCAAGGCCTGAAGGAGCTCAGGGACAGCGCAGTCAGATGAGTGCAGAGCAACCAAGCCCATCCCCTTGTATTCTGAAAAAAACACAGCCTTGACTCCCAGTCTCCCCTGAAACACCCGACAGGCCTTCTCACCTTTTCCTTGACAAACCACATAATTGTTCCTTTTTTTGAGTGGATCACTATGCCAGAGCAGCTGCTTTGGGTGCATGCAGCACACACTGTATAGCAGGGACATATCCCAAGAACAAGGAAGACAAACACTGGGAAACCTCTGACAAAGTGCCTATGGTTCAGATAAGGCTTCAGAGGGAGCTTTCCCTCCAGCAGCTCCCTTGAGCTGCAGCATTTGTTTCTCAGCAGCTATGCGTGAAGTGCCGCAGTCCAAAGGGGTTTCAAGCTCCTTTTGCAAAGCCAAAGCCTACAAAAATCTGGGAAAAGAGGGTGGGAGGGGGAAGGAGAGAAGTGCAACAGCAATATTCCGTGCTGGTACAGTTTTGCTGCACTGCAGAGTAACTTCAATGTGAGAAGACTTAAAACAGACTCTTCTCTCCGACACTCGGCAGGGCAGAGACTGAAAGGCTGAGAGCTGGCAAGTTCACTCTTTATTCCCAACACTAGGAGTAGAGACCAGACGGATTTTATGCTGGTTCTTGCATCAAACAAACATTTTGCTGTTAATCATTTTGACTCTGATGAATTAACCTCTTGTTCGATCCCATGTCTGAGACATTTTATTTGCTACATTGTGGGGATTTCTGATCAAAAATGTTAAAAGTGATGACTGAAATGCATGACAGACTGTTATTAGCAGCTACCGCTGATTGTTCTGAACCCCCTTAAAGTGATCTTCGCGAATGTGCTTTTTGCAGATTTTATTCTTACACAACCAACATCAAACAAAAAAAATAAAGGTCATAAAGGCTTAATCTGCTCTCGATAATCACGGTGCAAACAGTCCCCCTTCTTAATTTGGGAACGAGTGCACATTTCAGTGCACTGAAATCTCAGTATCACTGTGGAGATGGCTGCAGCGTGGAAGAAACAGGCAGGCAGAATTTTCTTTCGTTATTTCTTAAAGTATAACAGCAATAAAAAGACACCCTGCTAACAAGGTGGTGCTTTGATATGGATATCCTCCCTCCAGTCCATTACTGCATCTCCTTCACAGCAAGCAAGCTCTGCCTTTTAAGACTTCCAAGGCCAGCCTGCCACTGCTAGTTTTAATTCTGTGGGCCAGGGTTATGAATATCCCATTGTGAGTTCCTCTCAGGAGGTTACAGGGCATTGATCACGGGTCATTCGGGAGAGTACGACCAAAGGAAGCAGCATGAAGGCAGCAGCTCCTGCTCACAACTTATTCCACATCAATCCAAAGGGTGACCCAAGAGCAGGAGACCTCAACCCACGAGGCAGCAACTGGAACAGGATATTCACAACTCCACCATTAGGAATCAAAACACAAAATGGGTGAGCCACAGGAGTGAGTGGCTAAGCCTGAATTAGCTTTTGTGGAACGGACAACAGAAAAGAGCTGAACTCATTACAGAATAAAGACAGAAAGACTGAATATAAAACTCCTTCAGATATGACTAATTTCACATATCCTAATTAAAATACCAGAAAATCTTATGAGCAAAATGTTTAATGAGAATTTTCTTAGTAGATTCAGTGAAGAAAAGGCTCCAGGTTGACCTTAGCAGTGTTTCAGTACCTGAAGGGGGCCTGGAGGAAAGCTGGAAAGGGACTTTTTACAAGAGCCTGGAGGGCCAGGACCCAGGGAATGGCTTCCCAGTGCCAGAGGGCAGGGCTGGATGGGATCTTGGGAAGGAATTGTTCCCTGGGAGGGTGGGCAGGCCCTGGCACAGGGTGCCCAGAGAAGCTGTGGCTGCCCCTGGATCCCTGGCAGTGTCCAAGGCCAGGTTGGCCATTGGGGCTTGGAGCAGCCTGGGCCAGTGGAAGGTGTCCCTGCCATGGCAGGGGTGGCACTGGATGGGCTTTCAGGTCCCTCCAACCCCAAACCATTCTGGGATTCTATGAACACACACTGTTATTATTCTGTGTTCTATGCTGTTATTTCCTATGTTCCATGCTGTTATTACACCAGCTGAATCAGCTCCCCACCTACCAAACCAGCAAAGCTTTTGATTTACAGTTTTCAAATCTTCACACATTTATTTTTCAAGGCAATATGAACAAAGAATTATTCCTAAATACTTTAGTTGAAGATGAAACTTTGTATTTCCTGTAGCCCTGTCCCCACTGCAGACACTGAGGTATTCCATTAACTCATTGCACCAATGACCACACAGCTTTTTTATAACAATGCTGACACACAGAGTCTGAGAAATTACAATTTAACTTTGCCTATGTAAATCCTTATTAACATATTTTGACAGAGAGAAATGATGATTTTGAGGAAAGATAATTCTTAACAATCTGTTTGAACGTAACTACAGGGTTGAACAAGCCATCAAAGCCACATTGACATCCTCTAAGTTTCAGCTGGCCTAACACATCTTCCCCCAAAAGGCACCGGTGGGAATTGAGCATAAATATCAAATGGAAATGGAGCTCATGGAGAAGAAATATTTTTATGAGAATAATATTGCTGGCAAAAATGTGCAGCAATGGGATTGAGGGTGTATTAGCAAACAATCAATGTATCTGTGGCATATGTCAGTGAGACATCCCTGAGAAACAAATGATTATCCTGAGCAGCACCAAGGCACTCCAGAGCATGGCAAATGGAAAATACTTTCTATCATGTGACATCAAGCATATGGCACATTGCTGACTGGTGAATGACAAACTTCGAAAGGTTATTATTACCCTAATGAGAAAAACCTGACATAAAGGAATTAATTAGCTTTGCATTTATTTAATAGTACCAAATAGCACAGGCTCCAGATGGCAGCGCCCAAGGTATGAGAGGGGGAGAGTGGGGGGAAGTCTATTTTTTCTGTCTTCATTCTAGGATGGCAAAACAGAGGCGACACAGTTTCTCCAATCCTTATTTGCTATGAGAAAAAATTGCAGCAGAGCTATTAGATAAGAATTTAATCTTGATTGGGCATTGGAATATTTTTAAGCACATGTTGCTCATTCAATAAAAATTATGTGTGGTTCTTCCTTCAGCAGCAGCTCATAAATATTTGCTTAAAACTTTCAGCTGATTTTAAGGAAGAACAAACTCAGTCACAGCTCCTTGCAAAGGACTCACCTTTGTTAAGTGATCCAGGAGCTTGGCTGGGTTTTCCTGCTGAAATATACACCAATACTGCACTAGGAAATGGGGGGATTTTTTAAAACTTTAAATAATTTGAGTATAAACAATAATTATAATAATGTATAGATTGGCAGAGTTTTGAGTTCATGTTTATAACAAGTGCTTTCTATAACATAGAGCAGAGCTCAGAGCTGACTCTCAGGGCATCTCCAGGTACATTCCTGAATTTAAAACACCTGTGGGATTACCAACACCTTTCCCAATACACCCAGAGAGGAGTACAGTCAGTCAGAGCATGCTGGATTAGTGGGCTGGGCAAATTGTCCAGCAAAGGATACAGATTAATCCAGCTTTATTAAAAGAGTGTAGCCCTAAAAACTGGTATACAGCTAAGTATAGGCAACCCAGACTGCTTCAGCAGTGAGGAGCGACTGTTCACCCTGTGGGTGGGTGGGGACAAGGGGCCTGAGGACAAATTAAACTATCCAAGAGTGCAAGTGCATCAAATCAGTATTTTCTGTAGCACTAATTACAAAGATGCACTCATAGAATCACAAAGAAAAACCACTCCGAATTCTTTTCTCTATGCGAGTCTGCATCCTCAAAATCAACTGTGTTTTTACAGCAAAGAGAAAGCAAACTTTTGGAATTTTTTTATGTCCTGGAGGGGTTGAAGGTTAGGCACAAGATTTCAAAACTTCCTTAGGAACTTCATTTTGCCATTGCAAAGAGCTCGGCTTCGCCTTGCTTCCATTTCTGACTAAAACACCTCGTGACAGCTTTATAGTATTAATTTCCTTTTCTACTGCACTCCTTATAAATGTTTTCTTTATGGCATAAATCACATTCCCAGCAGCAGATAAGTGAGGACTCACACGGATCTCTTTGCTGGGTTTGGTATCCCAGGTATCCTGTGACAGATCATGGTTCTCTATGGCCAGTCACTGTCACAGCCCTCAGTGACCTGAGCCATTCGGATGGCCACAGAAATGAGATGGGAGAAAAGGAAAAGAGCTTTAATTTAAATGATATCTTAGGGCGGCTACTAATATGGTCACAAGATCTCTAAAGGATATTGCTGGTTTTCAAAAAGAAGTTAATCCTGCTAGTAATATTTGTTTTCTCTCAGTTTTAGCAGTGTTCTTCCAGACACACAGATAAGCCTAAGGTCTATTTGTTTTCCAGAATGACTTTATCTCCTGGGCTCTTAAATAAGAGGTACCAGTTTTGTGGATCTGGGGAAAAAAAATAAATAACTCCTCAGTGTGAAATCAGTCCAGCCTACCTACAGCTTTTTTCAGCCTGTGCTACAACCCAGATTGTTGATTCAAGGACCCTGAAACTAAACAGCTCCATCACTCAGCCTTGTCATCAGCACCAACGCTCACACATAAATAAACCCAAGCTCTGCAGGATCCCTGGGCAGCCGTGCCAGGGAAGGTCAAGACAGACAGACAGCAATCCCAGCCACCCCTATAACACACAGCACCCAGCAGGGGAGGGACACCCACAGGCCCCAGGGGGGAGTCAGGGCCATAATTCCAAATACTGAACTCCATCAGGAGCCTGCTGTTCCCAGCACAGCCGTGTCTGCAGTCTGCTCAGTGCCCTCCCTGCTGGCTCTCCTTTTCTCCATGTTCAGCCCCGGTGCACCGACACAAACTCTGACACACCAACAGCCACACACCCAGCCCAAAGCACTTCTGCAGCCAAAAATATTGTATTGGTAATCATTTCTCCTGAGGTAAAAGCACAGGACTTTGGGATGAAAACCACAGCAGCACTTGCTAATCAAGCCTGGGGCTGTACCCATCAGGGGAGGTTTTATTGCCCTCACCTGGGGCAGAGCCAGACCCCTCTCACTGACCTTGGTGCACCACTTGGAGCCAACCAGAAAAACCACAATTGAGTGCACAGAATTTGTGTAGCCTGTCCTTTCAGCTCCCTGAAAATGTAGAGGAAGAGACAATGCTCTGTAAGGTACAGCATGGAGTGCTTCATCCACAAATTAGTGTGTGTTCTTTTTCCTTTTTCCTTTTTTTTTTTTAAATCTCCTTTCCCTCTCCTTTGTTTCTTCTTTGCAGATTCTAAGGGGTTTCTGCCAGGGGGCCCAGAGTCCCCAGTGGTGACCCCCTCTCAGAGAGGCTGTGAGGCAGCTCCCAGCAGAGCTCGCTGGCGGCCGTGTCCGCGTTCCCCTGCCAGCGGGGCCAGGAGCAGCTCTGCTGCCAGCCCTGCTGCTCTTTGAACAGCTTATTAGAGATTCCGTGACCCATCAGCCAATGCACATGATCTCCACGACCTTTGTTCTTTTTCCTCAGACATAAATCGTCAAGCTTGAGTCTTCATCTAGGCCTGACTTTCCCATGTGGCCAAGCAAGCTCCATTTATTCCGACTTTCAGAGGATAAAGCAGGCATATCAGCCCCGGGCTAGGAAATGAAAGGAGCATTACAAAAATATGAAAATAAAATGTTCCATTAAAAAAATAATTCCATTACAACTCAAACCTATTCCCTGTTTCAAATTGGGGCTACGATGATAAAGTTTGCTTTGCATGCTGCTCTGCTGAACTGAAAACTTTTATTAATGGTGTGCTGCTGTTTCTCAACATTATCTTAACAGATGGATTTATAAATTGTAAGTAGTAACCAAATTCTAATAATGAAGCCATTTAATATATACCTCAACTTCTGTCAACTTAATACTTGCTTTGAAAGCAGCAGTCCCCAAGCTAATCTGTTTATAGCCCAACACAGGTTACATGGATGTGCTCCCTCCCTACTGCTCACTCCTTGTCCCAACAGTTCAAGCCATGGATGTCTGTGTCCTTTACTCCATTTTGCAAATGACTGCTTAAATTACAAAAGAAATTAATGGTCATCAGGACTTTAAAATATTGTGATCCTCTGAAAAAAATGTGGAGTTCATGAGCTGCAAGTCTACATCTACATATAAATGGAAACACACATCTCCATGCATACACACACAGGATTGTTGGAAACTATCCCAAATTTATTCTGCATCAGATTGAACCTTAAGAAATTAAATGAACCCTTAAATAACTCTTTGTTCTAACTGGATAGCCTCAAATCATTTATAGCCTGCTCCATCCCAAACCAGCTTTCACTCATGGATTTGCCAAAGACAGCACCACCAGCACTCAGGAAATGGCAAGGGCATGGAGAACACAGCAGTTCAGACCAGATTAGCTTAACCAACGTATTTTTCATCCTGGAAATATAAAACAAGCATTAAATTACATTGTTAACAACCTCAGAGCAGAGAGAAGGCACTGAAATCTGCTTTCTGTCTCAAACCTCCAATTCCCATTTATTTCAGGGCCTGCAGAGCTGCACCCAAGCATCACTGTGAGCCCGACAGACAGAATAAATCAGGAGAGAAAACAAACCCATTTCTGGACACATTCAAAGGGTCCCTCACCTGAGCTGCCTCCCAGCTCTCCAAGCTATGGGATCTCCCCCAGGGAAAGAAGCAGAGCAGTCCTTTTGGGACACAGCACATAGAAATTTAGGGTAAATTCAGCTAATTCAGAATTCAGCTGAGTGGAGAACAGCTGAAGAGGTTAAGGCTGATGTCATGGGAGCAATCAGGTGGCTTTAGGTGTTGTTTAATATTCTGTCATTGTAAAGCAGCTCCACAACTGAGCATCATGGGCTTTAGGAAACAAGAGCTGTGCAGGCAGTTTCTTTTCTATCCCCCCCCCAAAAAAAAAGAAAAGAAAAAAAAAAGAAAAAAGCCAGGAAAACCCCTAAAAAACTAACCCACACTTGTCTTGAGTATTCAAGCCCACCCAGTTTCTGCCCTTGGGCTATGCCTTGCCTGTTGTGAACACTTTCTTTGCCAAGATCTGAAAACCAGCAGCATCCACTGTCACAATAACTGGGACAATCTGTCAGTCTCAAAATTGTCCGACACCAACACTCATTTATTCAGGAGCTGAAGATATCAGAACCAAGAGTTACAGCCCCCAGACCTTCCTATGACACACAAATCAAGGCATCACATCCTAAAAAACTCCCACAAAAACTCAAAGTGTGCAATTGCTATCAACTCATTTACCAAACTCCCACTTTGTGAGCTCACAAGCAATTGCACCTAGAATTCAATGCTGGCACACAAGAGACAGTGGAATAAAAATATTTTAAAGCAATTATAAAAAAAAATAAAAACTGGTCCACTGTGATTACTTTCATTCCTCTTCATGCTTCTGCTCTCACTTTTATGAATAGTTTTATTTCCATTTAAAAATCGTTATAAATGTGCGAAATCAAAAAGACATGTGGGTGTGCTCCTTGCATACTTACAGTTACATATTTAACAATCATCACCAAAGTTTGATATCATAATTAGATTTGTAAGTCTCAACACACATTTGCAGAACTAAACTTTTGCTCCTTTCCTCTGCCAGGGAAACCTTGGCTCTTGAACGTGGAGCACGACAGCAGGGGTACAATTAGAAGTGGAGACTGGCACAAATAAAAGTGCTCAGAAATGACAAAGTGGGAGTCTTGATCCTTCCCCCTCTCATTCCTGTGCTACAAGACTGTTCCACTCCTCTGGAAGCCTGGATGGACAGGCCAGTGTTGGAGAGCAGCACCTCTTGCACCAGCCAGCCATGGTTTCTTTCCAATATTAAGCTCTTCAATTTATTTTCAGTTTAAAATAACAGACTTTCAGGCTGTCTTTAACTCAGTGGGGTGCTGGCAGGGGTGTCCACAGAGTTCTCCCATTCCCCAGGGATGGCCACACTTGAACAGGGACATGGAAACCTCCAAAGCTGGATCAATAGACACATTTCAGCTACATTTAATTCTGCTTCAAAGCTACAGAGATTTTTACTGCATTTCAAGGGCAGCAGCAGCTTTCAGTATTGCCATATCAGAAAATAAAGGTAACAGTTGTCATAAAGAGTAGTCTGACTGGCACACATTTACACGCACAAATATATGGAAAAGCACAAACCAACACTCACAGAAACCATGCAAGAAAAGTCCTCTGAATTCACAGTTTCTATTCACGGGACTGTTCATATTTTAATTGATAACGGGGTTCTATGGTTTTACAATAATTACTTTTGCTTTTAAAAATCCCAAACCAAACAGTTCTCTAAATGGCTCATTTTCTGCTATCCTCCTCTAATATATTCCTCCAGTTTCATGATTACCTAACAAGACACAGCACTATTGATCCCATATGCTTGGATGAGTTGTAGATTATGATGTACTGAAGAAAAATTCTGCTTCAGAGACATTTTGCTTTATCCTGGAAAACATTTCACAAGCCAAACATATTGATTCAACATTGTAATAAATGAGAAATTGGGACTTCTCTTTTTTTGTTTTCTTCTTTCAAGAGTCGATATCCTAGTTTCTTGGACTCTAAAATCACACAGATCAGGTAAAAAATAACTTACTTCAGGACTTCAGATCTTCCCTATCCATTTTTAATACTCCTAAACTATAATAATAGAGAAATAGAAGCAGGAATAATATTCACTTAAAGAGAAAAATAGAAATCACTCCCAAAGAACAGCAAACCCCACACATTTACTTCCATATTTACTTCATAACATTCCACAGGAACTCTTTGGGTTTGGGAATTCATTTTCCCAGAAGTCATTACATTCCTTGAAACATGAGGTCTCACCTGATCACTGCTATGGACAATATCTTTTTCACTGGTAAATTACTCACTTCATCCTATGTTTAGATGTCAAAACTTCTCCTCTTAGTTTAATATTTTACAGTATGAGAGACCCCAGACTTTCCATTTGCACTTCTCAAGAATGAGCTGAAATACACCAAAATTTGCATTTCTTTTGGGATTCATTATTTCCTGGCTAAGCTATTCCTAAACATCAGGATATATATTTATATATAAAAGAAGACATACGAAGTAACACGATTTTAGCTCCTGAAGGATTCACACATTAAAAAATCCAGCACTTTCATAATCCACACTAAAGCTCAGTGATGAGGGGATAATTAGGAGTGTATGCAAATGATTACAAGTTTGATACACGTGCTCAGCCCGGGCGTAGCTTAGGGGCTGATTCCTCCGCTGTGGTGAGCAAACCTCCTTTCCTCTTCAGAGGAAGATCAGGTTATGGATATTGCTGAATGAAGCAAGAGACTGCACAGTGAACCCTGCAAACCTCGAATCAGATTCTGAAATCAGGTGCTGAGTGCAGCCCCCCAGTGTCAATCAGCAGGGCTCTCCGTGGCAGATCGATGTGCACGGCGGGCGCGCTGCAGATGAATATGGATTCAATGTTCTCAGTATTTCTCCTTATCTGCTCTTACCTCAGGGTTGGGTTTCTAAACATAAATTAACCCCCCCCCCCCCCAACCCTCCAATCTGCCTTTTGCAAGTATGTTTTGTCTCTGTTCTAATAATTCAACTCCGTGCTAATACAATATAAAATAACCTTTTAAAAGAGATTTGAGCTTTAAGCATTTAATGCATTATGGTTGCAGGCATAACCAAAGGAGCTGTTCTCTTTCTAACAACTTTCAGTAGGAAATACTTGTAATATAATAATATCTCATTTCCCAGTGTATGCTGCTCAGTGTCCTAAACTACTTGTCTTTAACCTCTGGGATATTTTCATTGAGCTCTCAAACCTCACAACAAAATCACTATTTTAGCCCCTCATTTTAACCTTCTGCCGTGCAATTTATGCTCTGCTCCTGTCTCATCTTTTCCTCTAAATTGAATAAGAGCCTTACGTTGCAGCTTTCACTTTCTGCCTGTGAAAATGAAGATTCTGCTCTTGGAGAAGCCTCTAGCAAAACTCAGGAGACATTCAAGTTGTGCTCAGAGGAGAAGTATCGTGAATGGAGCGGTGCTAAAGAAGGAAGAGGTAGTTACACAAGTTCCTTTCATGTGTTAATTAGAAAAGCACTGCTGATGAGTGAGAGCAGTTGTACAGCCACCAGCAGCCAGGAGGAGCTGACACCCAGTGGGGACCAACAGCACCACTTCAATCAGGGCAGGAATTTACCCCAAATCTTTGCAACCTTCACAAATTCTAAGGAAACCAGACCTGCTTGTCGAAAATCTGAAGGAATTCAGGTCCCAAATGTGCGGTTCCCAACAGAGCACTGAGGAAGGAACTGTCTTGGGTGAGGCAGGGCTGCTCTGAGTGCCCAGCCCGGGCATTTAGTGCCTCCTTGTGTGTGCCACAGCTGAGGCAGGGCTGCAGCAGCAATCCGAGTGCATTATATATAAATATATATAGAGAGAGAGATCCTTGGGACATCAGCCTGACAGGGATCAGCAGGATCACATGTAGTGCTCAGCTCCCCCATGACTTCTTTGCTGTCCTCACACACAGAGGTGAGTATCGGCCCTAATGAGAACTCCCCACACTGATAAAATAGCAGAAATTATTTAGGGATGTTTCTCCTGCAAAATTAGTTCTTGCTTAATGTTATTTTGTGATCTTACATTTTGCATAGTAAAGCAAAATGGGTTTCAGTATAGGTTTAAGTAGCCTGAAAGATGAAGAAAACATATTTTCTTACAGGTGGTAACAAATCTCAAGGTGATTCTGTGCATTTCTGCTTCAGCTTCCCGTCTTTGAAACCGCTTTTCTGAGCTCCATATGCCCTTCTCAGCATTTGTCAGAAAATAAGTGTACACATTCCATATCCACATATTCAAATACCATCATAGAAAACTTTTTTGTGTGTGTTTAAAAGCACATGCTGATTAATGCCAATAAGTCTCAGTCTGAACAAACTCAAAATCTCTTTGCACTTGGTATGTCAGACTTGTTCCTGTGCCAATCCCTTTCCATTTTGCCAGAAGCGTGCAGTTGTTCTGCAAAGAAACATTTCCCAAAATGTTCTCCCTTTATTTCCAAAATGAAAAGCTTCTTTCAGGAACAGAAGCTCAGAATATATTAAAAATGTCACATTGAATCTCAGAGCAGCAGCTATTGACAGTGAGATGCACACAGGATATTCCTGAGGATGTCTGGGACGTTGGAGGACATGAGGACAGCCATCTCCAAGTGGGGCTGTGTCAGGAATGCTGAAGGGTTAATCCACGTGAAATGCCAGGTGATGAGAGCTCCCCATTTCAGTCAGCACATGGAACCTGATTTCTGGGATTGCAGTGTTTCCCAAGCACTTAAAACGCAACTGGAACTATGACAATTTTGTAATTTTCTTAAATCTGGGGACAGCTGCTCACAGCCCTGTTACTGAGCTTACAGCTCATGGCGTGGGGCTCTTGCATTTGACCACGTTAAGATGTTTCATAATCTTTATTAACTTTTCTCTGTGTGTATTTTGATTTAGCCCCTCTCATTGCACTGTCTAATAAAGCCTTGCCAGAGCTGAGTTTTACAGTATCCCCTCTCATCCCATTCAATTACCAGCAGTCAAACCACATGAGCTGACATAAATTTAACCAAATTGTTCACTGACAGTGCCATTGCTCCAGCTAAATAAATGAAAATGCTTAAGACAGTGCAGGAGTGGCTCTTTTTCCTCAGGCCAGGGATATTTTGGAGGCAGGAAAAGCCTGTTGGCACCATGGTTAGACCCTGGATGTCTGAACTGCTCTGTTTCTCCAGTGCAGGTGCAGGGAAAGGGGCACGTGGGCAACGTGGCCACCTGGCACCCAAAATATTCCTGTTGTAGCTGCAGTTCTCCCAGCAGTTATGAGGCCATGAAAAGTACAAATGGATGGATCACTGAATGGAAACGTGCAGAAACACACACTGGACACCAAACAGCTCAAAATTTCAGGAATTGTCACGTCTGCTTCCATACATGCTCTTGCTAGTGGAAAAGAAAATTAGGAGTAGAGGTATAGGGATACTGGAATAATTAAATGCTCTCCCTAATAGGCAGCAGCTGATTTTCCCTCTACAGCATTTTAGAACTGCTTGTTCAATGCCATCAATTTGTTCCGTGCCACCAACTGCACTCTGAGAAGGAAACCCCTCTGGGAATTTTACACGTTGGGATAACGATGACATGAGTCGTGCACATAAAAACCCAACAAACTTCACGTTATTTGAAAAGAAAGGCTACCAAAACTACAAATCACTGTCAGCCAGAACAGCCTTCAAGAACTGGGTACACCAGATAAACTTCTTTTAATTATACCTGCAACTTGTCATAATTCTGTGTGCTCTGTGTCCCAAATCGATGTTCCTGCCATAGCACGTTAAGAGCTACATCCTCAGAGGGAACAGCACAGCACTGAGCACTACATCACCCAGTCCTGCAGTGAATCAATCCTTCAGTGAATCCACAGCTTCTGGCTTGGCCAGGCTGCTGCACAAGTGACGGGAGACAGGCAGCCAAAAATGAGAGCTACACTTCATCATATCTCTGCAGACACAGTAAATACAGCAACAGTAAATCTTAAGGAAATAAATGCATCCTAAACTCTGCTCTCCAACGACTTCAAGGCTATTTCAGGGATTTTTTTTTTTTAGGTACTGAAGGCGTCACACAGGAAGGGAGAAAAATCTCTCCTCGCCACCTTCTGCGGGACTGAGCCAGCAAGCAGAATCTGAGAAAGTTTTCCAGACCACATAATCAAGAGGATGCTCATTTTGTGGCTCTGAATGGGACTTAGGCACTTGTGTCTCACTCTGTCAACACTTGGGAAGTGCTGGGAAGGAACAGCAGCAAAGCTTTTACACCTAGACAACGTTCTTGGCAAAAAACACAGACTCCTCCAGGAAGCAACTGAAAGGATACACAAGGGAAAGGGTTGCTCAGGATTTGTAATTTGGCCTTGGAAACCTGAAAGAGAAACTGTGCTGCACAACCA
Organism: Falcunculus frontatus; assembly: GCA_013398115.1. Lineage (NCBI taxonomy): Eukaryota > Metazoa > Chordata > Aves > Passeriformes > Falcunculus > Falcunculus frontatus. The sequence goes on from VZRV01004038.1 coordinate 398,483, forward strand.
CGAAACTGCAAGAAACCCTGAGCAAATTAAACCCAGCTCATCTCCACGCTGGGTCAACTAGACTCTGACCAATGCCCAAGTTGGCCAATCTCAAGCTGATTCAGAAATCTCTGTTCTGCTCTAAGTGCTTTGTAAACAGCCCCCAAAGGCCCCTTGTTCTCTGTCTCAAACATGGAACACACAAGCAATAAAATTTCTAGGTGAACTAGGAAAATGGTATAGCTAGATCCTATTTTATATATTTAGAATTTGAATTCTGCCTTTCAAGTTGGCCCTTTAAATTTCCCTAGACCTTCCAAAATCAAATCTTGAATTTGAGCAGTGTAAGCAAGATTTTGAGGACCCATTGTTAAGGCTGTCTCAGCAGTTATGTTTAGAAACATCAAGGAATACTAAATTATTGATCCTGCATTCATTTAACTCAAGGAATAAATGGTATTTAGCTAGATTTTTAATTTACTTTCCGAATGGGCTTAAAAAGGACTGAGATGCAAAGGTGGAGAAAACAATTCATTTGTACGCTTATTTACAAAAAAAAATTGAACAAAGCAGCATGCTAGAAAGCAGTTTTCCCAATAATGTTCACTGGAGGAGTTACCATGTTTTCAGAATAGGCTGTTTTCAGAAGCCAAGGAAATCTGAAACTTTTCAAACCCCTGGCCTAAATGTGACAAGTATTGCAACATTTCTTGCTCCTTGTTCAAGGAAATCTCCCTGGAAAATAAACAGCAGAGCAGATAAGCTATTAAGCTGGGCCCCTGATGCTGCTGGCACTTTCATCAGGTCTTATATCTGTTAACCTTTCATAAATGTCAGTCTGAAAAGGAGTTTCAACTACATCCCAGTGCCAAAAAATGCCCTGCTCATTCTGCTCCACCACAGGCTTCAAACCCAGCTGCATTGCTCCTGCAGTGAATGAGTTGCACTCTGCCAGGGCTTCCCTTCCCACAATAAAATTTAGGTTTCACGTTGCAGGTGTATTATCATATTTACTGAATTTGCATGAGAGTTTTCACTCACTGACAAAAGGGAAAAGTGTCACTATGAATTAGAAAAGCAAGGGAAATATTCTACTAAAATCACTGTCATCTGCTGTCTCCCAAAATTTCCTTAGCAATTTTCATGTATCTTGATGAAAATGCAATAAAACCAAAAAATTGCACCTGCATTACAATGGCCATACTACAGTTATAGGGATAATTTACAAGTTAGGTTGAAATGCAGTGTGTGTGAACATTTCCAGTATTTGCTACAACAGAAAGATGGTTTTAAGATGGTTAGCTCTCCACAATTGTTACTAATTACCTGCTCTCAGAAACAGCCTTACTCATCACTAAGATTTTTTTTAGTGTTTATAGACAGCAGTAAAACATCATTATCACATATCAATTAAGTTTCTATCTTTTCCCTCCCTTCAGCAATAAAGGCAATTTTCTTTTGGACAATGCTCTCAGGCACAGGGTGGGACTCTTGGGAATGTCCCATGCAGGGTCAGGAGTTGGACTCTGATCTTTGTGTGTCACTTCCAGCTCAGGGGATTCTGTGATTATTCTTTTAGAAGCAGCAAAACTCCTCATGCTAAAGGTGTCTCTGAATTATCACATCCATAGGAGCAAAACCACAGGGGTAACAACTAAACTACAACCTGCACATGAAAGGGTCCCCACCCCCAGTTTGTGACTTCAGAGAGAACATCAGATAAGAACATGGTTGTTTCCCTAAAGCAGTAGGAGGAATCAGATGCACTTTCTCCTTATCACTGAGTGATCAAGTATTACACATTTAAACCCCCTCTTTTAAGTAACAAGTGAAAAGCAAAGCAAACCTTTCAGACCTGCAGTGATGTCCCTCCCACAAGGCCTTTCCCTGGGCTCCCATGTCTGTAGGATACCTCACAGAGCACTAATACCAAAGTCCATCCCGGGCTGAACTATAAAAAATGAAACTTAATATTAATATTCAAGAAGCTCAAATGATTAAAGGAGTACAGGCCTAAGGGTCAGCAACAATTTTTCTCTCTGCATCCCACTTCCCTCCCTTATATGTCTATTAAAGAACCAAGATATTGAAAAAGGTTGGTTGTTCATTTAAACATATGAATGGGTATGAGAGGTTCATAACCATTCATATGGTTAAATGCAACTCCTTGAGGAGATGCTCAATGCCAAAGCAATACAATTCTTTGTTAAAAAAAAAAAAAAAAAAGAACAAAAGTATAAGGTCCATTTATATGTCACCCTGAATTTCTAACACTGCATTACCTCCTGCCCCAAAACACTGAAGGAGTCAGGAAGACAATGCAGGGAACTGCTCTAATTTGAAATGGAGATTTAATAACTGACTGTTACCCTGGCCTACTACAGAGTTAATAGCAGGTGTAAACCACTGTGCTATTCCACTGTTAGAACTGAAATAAAGAAGTCCTGAAATTTCCTGAGCTCCAGCTCCTCAGACCCTTAGAGCTTTCATCATCGCAGTTTGAGGATTTTGTTTATTTTCCGTGGCTATCAGCTGGGCTAAGTTGTCCTCAGAAGACACTATCCAGCAGGAAACCATTCCTCGGGCAGCAATTTGCCCTAATCACAGCTCCACTTTGCACATTCCTTTTGCTGATAGGGTTTTGCTGATCAGAATTTGCTGGTGCTCGAGTGCTGCAGCACCAAGGTAGCAGAGCTCACCTTGACAAGGGGCTGGAATTGATTTTGTTGGTTCTTACGATGTGGCACAAGCTGACCTCACATCCAGCACAGTGTCATTTGTGCTCACAGCATTGAATTTGTCTTTGCTGTGGGATTCCACTGCCTGGCAGGAATCAGTGACATTTGGGAATGGCAGTTCTGTGTCACCACGAAAGCAAAACAGTTTGGGTTTATAGCACAGGTGGTAACAGAGTGTTATTGCAGCTTACAACCAGATCGTGTCCTTCAGCATCCCTGGCCCCAAGGAATTACTTGGGATGTCACACAGAAATTACTCTGTGCATGTAATTTCTGGCAGCACATCATGAGAAGCACCAGAGAAGTGACTACAGCAGCTCACGGAACTTTAGGCACAGCACAGGTAAGAAAACGAGGTTTGATCAGAGACAGCACCAGTATCAGTCTTTCTTAGTGTAGAAAAGACCACGAAGAGTGGCCAACTGCTCCAGCAAAATGGGGCAGCAACAACAAATGTAAAACAATCAAACATAAATTATACCAGAACTGTAATATTAAAGATATGCATTCCCAGCAGGTAATCTCCACCTCATCCAAATCCTTACCCTCTGCTTAAGTTCAGCAAAAAAAGTCAATTAAGAAACAAAAACAATTGTTTGACCGAAGCACAGATCTTCAGCTCATGCTGAGTGTACCTCAAATATCGACAACATTAAATAGCCCAGAACTCAGTTACTGGAGTCCAGCAAGCCAGTGCTCTTTCCTTAAGCCAAATGTCTAAATGAACACTGTGGTTCAAAATGCTTTAATGCACCATTTTATCACAAGTATATAAATTATTAATGGAAAAGATTTTAAAATTATTTCTAGCCTGGTAAGTATAACTATAGCACTGACAACGAGCTCAGATGAACATGAACAACAATCTTCCGTGGTGCTACCTAATGACAGTTAGCAAGTGTTTTAATTAAATTTTTGGTTTCAATACTTGTTTTATTGTTTCTTACGGAGGAAAAATATAGTCACTTTTGCAACATTCTGAGCTCCTACTCTTGGTATGATTTTAGACAGAACAAAAAATGATTTAGGCACAGAGAAGGGGCCACCAGCAAGCTTAAAAAACACAACCAAGTAAAAGGAAGTATTTTCCCCCCGCCCCAAACCCTCAGTGCTGAGCTATTTCATCCCTCTGGCTGTGTACTTATATTTGATGAAGTGAAGAGCTCTGTGCTGCTCCCACACACGGACAACAAAACAAAGGCACAGATTAAACACAGAGGCTTCAACTTTATTTTGGTTAACTGGAATCTGACACGCTGCCAGCTACACCCACCTATTCCCAGACCATTCCCGCTCGGCACCTCCCAGCCTGGAGCTCAAATTGCTCCCAAGGCCCAAAGCACAACAGTAATTCCCTCGGCATCGTGCGCTGGGATAGCAAAAAGTTATTATCTCCTTATCACTTTTGAAATCACCATTCACTGGACACAAAGTCATACCCTAACAAATGATATCGCTCCCTAAAAAGTTTACTGCCGAAAACTAATTTTCCTAAAAGAAGATGAAGCACATTCTGACAAGCAGGCAAATCAGGAGGGAGAAGATAAGATTCAACTTGATAAGAACAGGTTATGATAAAAGTGAACATAGTGCTTAACTTAGCAATTCTGAGATGCTGCAGATAGGGAGACAACAGCAGTCTGAGGCCAAGAGTCCTTTTTGCATCCAGGGAGATAAATATCCATGTATTTGCTCAATATCCCAAAGAAATGCAAATATCAGTAAATGGAGCTAATTCTCCATCTCTTCAGCAATGCCAGCAGCCTGCTTTATATATCCCACATGCTGGTGGATCCTGAGGGACAACAAAGGAAAGAGAGGATGGAATGGCTTCTCAGCTCCTCTGGGATCTTACTGAGGGAAGACACTGGGGTGTTAATTGTATCCAATTATTCCTGGAAGATGCAGCAGTGAAATTTTGTAGGTTCTCTCAAAGCTGGACCACTATGCTTAGCTGCAGACATTGCCAGAATTTTGAGATGTTTGAAAACCTCCTGACAGACATAGGCAGAACCAAGATAAGCTTTTAAAATACAGCCACACGCTTAAGATCCCATAATTAATAAACCCTTTCCATTTAGCATCTCCAAGATTCAAATAATCTACAAACTAATAGTTATGTAGGAATCTCATTGGGTTTTTTTTTTTAAGTTTCCTTACCTTCACTTGGTTCCACAAATAGATATAGGATTTTTTCTTTAGGTCAGGAATTTGAAACACTGGTTATTAAATTAGCAAGTTGCTCTTCTCTCTGCACATTAGCCACTGAGTAGATATCAGACTGAAATACATTTAATCAAATGATTCGTGAAAATGGCCAAGCAGAATGTTTCTGTACAGTTCACTGAGCAGGGAAGTGAAAACGTGGGAGGAAAAAGATTTATTTAGTTGAACTTTATATACAGAAATAATTACCATAATATGTGCACACATCCAGCTAAGTGCTGCAGGTCTGGATTTGCCTTCCTGCACAGAGACCTCCCCCACTCCATCCCCACCATCCTCGCAGGTCAGCTCCGAACCAGCCAGGCCAGGGCTGCTCCTTTGGTGGCTGAGCACAATTAGCTCATGCCACTGGATTTTACAGTGTTACTGGCAGATGTCTGAAACTGATAACAACCATCCATTTCGTGTGTTCAAAATGATTTTCCAAGAAAATTATTTCCCTGCAGAGAAGTGCCTCATGATTCCCGTTCTCCCAGTGCTCCAGTGAGGAGCTGTGAGGTGCCAGCTTGGCCCATGGGTCCTGTGCCAGTGCTGCCCATATTCCCTTTGCCTGGAGCTCCAAAGGGCCATTTCTCCATGCTGACTCCCCTCTGGAACAGAAAAGGAATCTTGGCACAGTGAGATGCCAGCAAATCCTTTGGAATAGCAGCTCTCTGCCACGGGAAGGCCTCCATCCCTCCTGGAGTGGCATTCCCAGATTTCCTCTCCCTCGAGCTGCTGTGACTGCTCCCGCCTGGCAAGCTCATAAAAGAACCCAAAAATGAAAACAAGCTCCTGTCTTCCTCTCCTACTCTCCAACCATGGCCGTGCCCCCACACAATTAAACCACAAATATGCAGTAATTACAGTAAGTTAACTCCTCACAGGCACAGAATCCCTGACTTGTGGCTGAAGCCACATCCTCAACCCACCAGGGGTATTAAAAAATAACAAGAATCTAAAGCAGCTTTAAGGAGCTGCCTCCTGCTCGTCAGATGCTCAGCCAATGCTCCTTTCCCTTTATAAACATAGCCCTGAAGCTCCAGTGGTGGAGGACCAGGGAAAATTGGAGCACAAGGAAGGTTTTGTTTTCCCACTTCTCGCCCAGGAAGGCACTGTAGCTTTTATCTTGTAAAAGTAGCTCCCATTTAGGAAAGGAGGAAAATTAGGGAGTGGGCCTGACCCGCACTTGTTAACTCTTGGCATTTACGCCTTGTCCCCACAAGGACTTGCATTTAAAAGAAAGAACCCAAAACTTAAAATTGCTTCTGAGGAGTCTTTCCCAGGATAGCCAGGACATTTAAGTCTCTTGGACCATGAAATATAACTATTCTTTCAAGCAATTCTAGACAGAAGAAATGACACCATAGAAAGGTCAGGATCAGCTGGGAAAGGAAAAATGGGGCTTACGAGCTCAGTCCATGTGTGGGCAGGAGGAATTACAACCAGGATTGCTGTAACCTTTCCCAGCTGATGGAAATTTCACCCACATCCTGCAGCACAGGGCTGGGTTCTCCTGCTTTTGCTACAACTGACCCAATAACAAAAGGAGGGGTTTGCACAGCACGATATTCCTAAGCCAGGAAGGATCTCTGACAGGAAATTTTCCATCTGCAGCAAACAGCACCTGCCTATCTTGTGAGGAAGCCTCACTATTTGTGTCAGAGTGAGAAACAGGCCTTAATTCCTGTCCTCCTCACACGCTTTGAGAGGGTTGTTGGGTTTGGTTTGTTTGTGGTGTTTTTAAATATTATATGGGCACACAGGTCACTCCTCCAATGCTCCTACTTATAGCAGACATGGATGCCACCAGGCTGGCTGATCTGTCCCTTCACAGGATGGCTTTTCCAGGGACCCTGTGGTAATTCTTGTTTTGTGTCCACAGTCATTAAATGGAGTCACCTCTGGGTGCAAGAATTGATCTGTGCAGAGCAGTCTCACTGGTGACAAGGGATGAAGGAGAACAGAATTTCTCCTGCCCTGTCTCTAAATATTCATTTACATTAAGAGCTGTTTGAACTTGGTGTTCCTAAACAATGTATGAGGTGTGTATAACTAATGTGATGGTGAGAGGAACACGAAGCTTTGATGGAGAAAACTTAATATCGTTTTTGTAAACTCCAGTTTTTCACAGCTTGAATGAATAGACTTATTTCATTGTTTTCCATTTCAAAAGCACAGAATTGGCTCTTATTAAACAGCATTATTGACTTCTTTTTTATAAACACTACAGCAAGGAAAAATGAAGACTAAAGAAACACAGTTGAATTCATATGGCCAGTAAACACTGACACTTTTTTTGATTTATCCTTCATCCCATATATCTCTTTGTAATCCTTTTCCCGGAACTCAATTTGTTTCCATTTTGCCTGTTTTATTTTTGTATTGAAATTTCCAAGAAGACACAATATGCCAGCTAAATGAGGATTTATGAGGAGCAACGTCCTCACCTTGGCTACGGCAGGCTGCAGGTACTCGAACGGGTGCTTCACTAGGAAGGGGATTCCAGGATTGCAGCAGGATTGCTGATGTGTTTGCACTCAGAGATGATCAGGAATGGATTGCTGAGCAGGGCCCATCTTTCCTATGACACTTTTTAATTGCTCTATTTCTAAAAGTTTCACCACAGCTCTGAGAGCTGGGTTCCTCCCCCTCACAGCAGATTACAGGTTTTTATGACAAACCATAACTTTACGTTCACTGGCGCCAAGATGTACACAGCATCAATTTTCTTTCATTTTTGTGTCTAAAACACTCCACACAAAGACAACACTATAAATATGTGACATGACTAAATGATGAAGCAGCAGCTTCCTGCTGAAATTTTAAAGTGAGATAGACATTGTTTTAGCTGAGGAAGCCATTTAGATACCAGCTGTTCCCACTGAAAAGATGTGGCAGCCATCAGCAGAAATAAGAAATGCTCTCTCTCTACATATTGAAATGAGTTTTATCTTCCTCTCCATTCTGCTTTGTGTTCCTCCTGGTGAAAAAGACAAAACTCATTTCACACCCATATTTCCTCGCAAGCACAAACGTTGCAGGAGAGGGATCTCTATCTTTGCACCCATACACGCTCTAAGGTGAGATCAAAACTATGAAGCATATTCTGTCTGCACAGAAATAAGCTGCTGAGCAGTCTTGGAGCATGGAACTGAAGGTAAAAGGAGAAACTTGTGGGCATCTCCTTCCCAAAACTAGTTTTTCATATTTATTTGTTTCTAGGGATATTGGGGGTTTATACTCTAATTAGAAGAAAATAACTTGGTGTGTGTCAGATACCACTGCATGAAAACACAGAATCAGTATGGATAGTTCAGTGATATCTGAAAATAACCTTTCTTTCACTGGATCTTAGATTTAGGATTAGTACCAATCATTACAGTCACATTTTAGAAAGTAGCATGCAGTTACTCAAGGGCTTCAGCTTGAAAAATACCATAGACTGTGCATATCAAACTTTTCATGTGACTATGTCTGTCCAAAACACAGTCTTCTAATGATTGGGACAAAATATATGATGTGGTTTTCATCCAAAAAGAGGCTAAGAAGTTGACAGAACAAACATTTCTCCCCAGAGATAGTATAAAAATCATTATATCATAATAAAGATTTTGCTTCTTTTGCCACAGGCAATCAATTCCAAAAATTTGATTTAAAAAAGCCTTGCATTAGTGTGGTATTCTCAAGCTGCTTCTTATTAACATTTGATTGTAGCATACTCTAATGACAACCAGTATCAGCTCTCATTATTCTAAATAAAGAGTACAGTCATTTTCCCCTTAATGACTGAAGTGAAATGTGTCCATAGGGACATTTTAGTTTACTCTCTCACACAATGTAATATTGTCATTATTAATACTTCTTGAAGACAACTTGTAGACCAAAGTTATCTTTGCAGAGTCACCAGATTTTAATTTTTAAATATGCATAGCCTCAGTCACATGCAGTTTGATTCCCTCGAATACAAATAACACCAGTCTTGAAATGTTGTGATGAAACAATGCACATTAAGGTGCCTGTAACAAAAAACAACAAAGAAATAGAAGCAAGTTAAATTTCACATCCTTGTTAAGGAGGTAATTGCCACAAAACTCAGGTAAAAAAGAGATTCTGATTTGCCCATTGCTGTGTTAACCAGCGAGTCAAATATGAAAGGAGAACTGTAACAAAAGTTACTTGGATATGAACTGCAGGAAAACAGGAACTTCCCTTTTGGTCAGTGCTGAAGGCAGTGGAATCCTGAAACAGCCAGGATGCCTCTGGATATATGTACTTCAGCATAAACAAACAGACAGAGAAATAGTTATTTTTCTATGCTTCCAAAGCAACGCAAAGAAAAAAAATTGTATTTCCTCAAGGTACGAACCAAAGATCTGGCTTTGCAATACAGCTGGAGCAACCCAGCAGTCACCAAAGGAGCTGCCCCAGCTCCACCAAGTGTCCAGGCAAAACTCCCACCCTTTGCAGGGCTTGTTCTCTCTCTGGACCAGGTCATGAGGAGGCAGAAGAGCCACATCCCGATGGTTTGGGGTTTAAATTATCTGGCTGTGTTTATTTTTTCAGAGGCACTTTAGAACCAAAGGATGGAGGAGATGCTTGGGGGTGTAAGGGAGTGTTTAAAGGAGGCTGGAATTGAGCCCCATTGATTTCCAGTCTGGACAGGTACCTGCCCATTTCCTCTGTCCCCAGAATAAATCCTCACCATGCACCTCTTTCCACCTTGGGTATCTGACTAGCACTAAAACTCCCTTCCCTGTACATTTTCATGAAATTAACAGGACTTTGGTAAATGTCAGTTAGAAAAAACATCATTCAGAAACTTAAGCAGAGCCTGGGGAGTCTGGCTCTGTTTGGTTACTCTTGTCCTTTGTTCTGAGCCACTTCCAAAATCTGCCAGACCAGGAGCTGGTTCTTCTCACGCCAGGCCTGGTGCAGCTTCTCACAAGGCTCGTGCAAACAGGTGGGAACAGTCCAACAACCAAACAGCCACCGGCACCCGAATTCCAGCAGCCACCTTCTCAGCCAGCTGCCTCTCCCTGCCAGGTGCCCTCTGACCTGCCAGGCTTGGCTCAGACCCCGTGGCCCACACGAAGCATCACCCACAAAAGCCAGCTCGGATGGTGGCTTTAGGAGTCCCCAGCTACCCTTGCCCCTTTTCCCATTCCAGGTGGTGCTCTCATTCATCCTGACTGGCTCATGGAAAGGCTGCACAGAGCTGCTACCATCATCTCCTAGATAAAATATCCTTGCTTAAGTCCACACTTGTTTTGTATCAAATCCCGGATTTTCAGGAGTCATGACTCCTTCTGTTGGTGTTTGAATTAAACAAAACCTTTTCATTCCCTGAGCAAACATGAACGTTTTGTGGGAAAAAATGAGGAAGCCATGGTTTGAATGCTATGGAAAGGCAGTGCCTTGCTTCATGTTATCCCATGGTGCCCAGGAGGCATCCAAGGGTTTTAATCATCACTTGATTTGCAGGGTTAGTTTGTAAATCTGTAAGACTTCTCTGGGGGGTTATTATTGTGCTGCTGCTACAAGTCTACTTAAACCCAACACACAGGTTTATAGAACTCAACAGCTAATGAAGCACATCTAACACTGAAGACGAAACAGAATAAAAAAGGTTGAGATGGAAAGCAGAATTAAAACATAAAAAAACTACATGATAAACAAAGAGGGTCATAAATAGCTAAAAGATGCCACAGGAAGCAGTGTATTATATTTTCTGATACCAGATTAAACATATTTTATTATCAAATATTAGAGCTTTTAAGTATCTAAACCCTAACTAATCTGGGAATCACTAGCTGAAAGAAAGCTTCTTTAAAGCCCTTAGCCTACAAGATTAATTTTGACTCCTGTTGAGTAAACAAGTGGATATTCTCATCAACCCCATACTGTACCACCACACACCACAAAAATTCCCTTGGGGCTCAGAGAAATGTCCACAATTACAGGGCAGAAAGCTGTGGCAATTAATGGAGCTATAAAACTTGACACCAAAGGATCCCAGACTCAGACCTTCTCCCAGGCACGCAAACCAACGAAACTCATACAAATTTCTATAGAGGGAATATCAGACATGGAATTTTTTGAAGACCAGAGCTCTGAACTGCTTTGTCTCTTTCAGGCTTAGTTTTATTTTAAAACTCTGGCCACCACCTGACCAGCTGGGCGTGTGGAAAGCAGCAGGTGTGGCAGAAATCGTGGCTGAGTCCTGAGATTTGGGCTGCTCTTACTGTGTCACAAGTGAGGCTCTAATTTGGTTTTAATAAAAAGTAATTGAAAGTAATTTAATAGCGATTGATTGTTAAGGGGATACATTTTGCAGTTTATCAAGTCTATAGAAATGCAGTATAATTAACTCCAAACTGCATAGGCAATAATGTAATTATAATCTCAACAACTTTAAATTTCCAAGCATTGTTTAAACAGTTAATTAAAATTTTAAAAGATAGTGCTGTGTTACATGTCTATAATGTTAATTGCTTAAAAATGCTAATCGATATTTGTTAAGTAATCCAATTAATTGAGTAATCCAATTTCTAGCCTCTCTGAAGCTAAATAAATACAACTTCATGGCTCTGACTTACAAACTATATAAACAGCCAGGTATTGATTTAATAATCAATTACATATTAACTGATTGCAAGTTATTTATTAGCTATAGACACAGGTCCAAGCTGGAAGCAAGCAGAGGAAGGCTGCAGTTTTACCATTTTCAGCAAGCTGCACAAATCCAAAGCTTAGCTCAGTGGTCTGACATTCTTCTTCTGGATGTGTTGGGTGAAGTGTTGTTTGCCACGTTGGCTGAGTATCTTTATGTCAGCTTTTACAACAGGTTAACTCAGCTGAGGCCCAGAGCTGATGTTCCTTGAAATGACCAGGCACAGGGGCCACATTTCCATGTGCTGCTGCTCCCAGGGGAGCCCTCAGTGTCCGGGAGCTCCTGGCGCTCTGCATTTCACAGGATTCCAGTTTTCCAGTCCTGCTCCTGGCTCCTCCTCACCACCAGAGAGCTCCACATTACCCAAAGGAACCTTCCCAGCACAGCAAAAGCTGCTTTCAAAATTCCTGCTTCTATGCTCTTCCCCTCTGGGCTGTTAACTCTTTACCATGCAAGAAAAAACAACCCTTTGTTATTTCTCTGTTTGATATAAAGATCCACCCTGAGATGGCAATTTACAACTGGAAAAAGCTTTATCCTAAATGAGATATCAGCTTGTGTTTGCTGGTGACCACTGGTGGCTGTTCCTAACTGCTAATTTAACATACTTCCAATAAACCGTGATTAAATTATTGAGCTCTTTTCTTTTCCTCTCATCACTGAATTCTGTGTTTATAACACATAACCACATCTAAAATAACCTCTGCTACCCTGATTAGGTGTTTGCTCATTAAACCTACGTCAGCTCTGGCTGGAGGACTCACCAGGGCAGAGCCCACCTCATCACCTGTGTTTGCAGCTCTCAGCACAACGTCAATATTTCCCCCAAACTACAGTTTCTAAATAGCATTACAAACCTCAGTTTGAATGGATTTGACAGAACAGTGCATCAGCATGAGGAGGAGTTAGGAGATATTTTGCTAGATCAATTCTTAAACAAATGTGTAGTGCAGGTGATATCAGGGGCTGCATGGATAAAGACAGCAGCTCAGTGAGAGGTGGCATTTTACTTCTGGAGCTCAGTCTTGCAGTCAAGCCACATTCACTTCTCACATACTTCCCCTGAGGTTCAGTCCTCAAGGAAGAAATTTATGCCACCAGAGCCTCTTCACACAAACAAGACACATGCAGGGTCAAAGTGCATGTGATGACAAGCTTAACAATGGTGCCCCAAAGTTTTCACACCTCAATTTTATTTAATAGAAAAATAAAAAAGAAAATCTTTCTAAGCCTTGGGCTTGTTCCAGAGGCAAGACAGTAAATAGATCACTGTAACATCTGGGCTTACTGATTCCTTTTTTCTTATTCATTTTTGAATTGCTCTCTAATGGACAAGAGGTTAAAATAAATCATCAAGGAGTGGGTAAAGGAAATGGAAAGTAAAAGCGCACCTGGGTGCATCACTTAACACTGCCCACAGCACAGAGCATTTCAAGGGTGCCTTGTCCACACTGTGTCAGAGCTGTGGCTCCTTCCCTGACAGACTTCTCTAAAAACTGTGACAGTTTTCACTGTAAGCAGCACTGAAGGACAAGAACTTGATTCCATCATTTCATGGCTGTCAGCCCCACAGACAGGAAGGTATATTTTAGGACAACACACTTTTCAGTAGCTGCTTGCATGAATAAGAACACACTTCCATCATTAGTCATTTAGCCCATATAATGTGACAACAACATCTATTACACAAGCTCGGAGATTCATGACAGTAGCAAGAATCCAGCATTGTTCTTTTATATAATTTGCATGTGTTGAGTGCTTCAAGGAGACAAAGTATTTGAACACCAATAACATTTGTCTTCCTGCTACCTTAATTTACTGGGTAGGGCTGAGAGAGGATTGACTTGCAAGGCTTCAGAACCTCAGGAGGAAACACTGTTGGGTCAATCCCCCACTGTGATGCCAGGCTCTGGCAGTAGATGACTCATGGTACAATTTCCTTTGAAAAGTGGGACTGAAAAGGGCACTGATTTTAGCAAACATCTGAAAAGTTACAACCATTGATGAGAAAGATTTAACTGGTTTAATCTACAGCATGGGAAAAATTCTGATAATGGAATTATCCCTCATTCCACCCTCACCAAGTCCACTCTGCAGCAGCATCCAGCTTTTCCCAGGCACCTCCCAGCAAGCTCACACACACAGCCATGCCTTCTCCTAGGATTTCCCTTCTCTGTGCACATCTGCATGGAAAGGGAATGATTCAACTCTTAAGTGCTCACTTCAATCCAATTGCTTTGCTGAAGCCTCAATTCCATGACATCAAACACAGGAATATGATATTTGGGTCGTTCCTGTAGCATTTGAACACCACAGCTGAAGGAAGCTTTGATGAGCAAACTCTTGAGTAAGAACTGACTGCTGCAGAATTAAGGTAGAAATTAAAGTGTGGAGGTTGGTGTGTATTTACCTTGCAGCTTTTCACCAGGATCTCTGACAGCCTGGCAAATCCAGACCAGGCACCTGGAGAGGCTCAGCTCTGACAGGCAAATAAGGTAACAGTGAAAGTCAAATGTAATCCACTTGGATTGCTGGAACATTCCAGATTAGCCAAGTGAAAGGAAGGAGACAGCTCAGCACTGCCCAAACTTTGTGCTGGGTCTCAGAAACAGCCTCTCCTTTTGGCACTCTCAGCTCCTTTGCACTCCAGCTTACACAGGAAATCTAATTCCTATCCCCAAACTGGACAGGGAATCAGCTCACTGAAAAACCCAACCCAAACCCCACCAAGGCTCCTCTGAACAAGCACGATAGGCTAAGAAGGAAAAAAATCCTGGAGTCCACATCCATATTGTCCAACCCTGCCACGGCCTGCTCACACCATTCAATTGAGAGAAAAACACTTTTAACTGATAATTGAAATAATGTTTCCTAGATCTGTTGTTCTGTGAGCATCAGTCAGTGCCAAAGCCCTGATAAATTTATGTTGCCTCTCTTATACAATTCAAAATATAGTTCTAAGTATGAAAACAAACCACACTGCTTGCCATGCACCACAAGGTTTTGTGTTTGTTTTCCAAACAGTCATGCCAGAGATGCTTCAGGCCTACTAGAAATTTCTTAACATCTGATGCATAATGAAAATATTTAATGTAGCATAAACACTCCTCTTTTCTTCCCCCCCTCCATTTCTTCAGTGGTAACCAAAGCCCTGTTTTGTTGCACACAGATGAGCAAGGATTAATTCCACTTAATTGCTGTCTAAAAGATCTTGAAACTAGGATTAGAGATTTCCTACCTGAAAAGAAAGGGAGTGGCACAGTCCAGCAGAAGGACCCTAGGTCAGAGCTTTGCAGAAGTACACACTTTAATTACAACAACATTTGGAATCCCAGGATTTCCTCTCCCACTCCCCAAAACTATCCATGTTTCCCTTCCAGAGGAAAACCCTTCTGACCCCTCCAAATGAAGTCTGTGAGACCAAGCTGCCTTTCAAAATTCCATGTCATATGATGCAAAAAAATAGTTGCTAAGGTTTTTCATGCCTGTGACCAGCACATTAAAAAGTAACTTCAGAAATTCAAGGTTCTAGTGACCTATATACTGCCAGCTTTTAAAAAGACATAAGAAGAAACATTATGGAAACAGCTGTGTAAATATAGTTCATTTAATAAAAATGTAAATAAGATTCATAGAAGAGACTTAGAAACCTTGAAATATTTATTTTAAATGAAAGGGATTAAGTCTTCAAGGTAAAATTTGTTTCTAAACTTATTCTTATAAAACTTACTCCAGTATTCTAAGGCTATTGTGCTTTATTTTATTTATTAAAGGGAAAGTTCTTATAATATAAAGACATTAAGCTACTCTAACATACTTACTGTTACTTTTTATTCCCTTTCAAGGACTTTTGACCGTTGCCACCCTGGTCTGGATTAGAGAGAACATTAGAGAAGAAATATTCAATATCTCATTAGTGGTGTTTTCCAACCATAATAATTTCCACAAATACATTTGCCCTTTTGCATTCATACCTGCTTTGGCTTGATAGCATCTGACACAGAAAACCTGACTGAAGATGAAACAAAGAAACCAAAAAAAAAAAAATCTAAGTAACCATCCTAGAGAATTTATTTATAGGAAAACGAAGGAAGGAAATGGAAGGATTATTTGGAACTTCTTTACCTACAAAACAGAAACAAAGATTATCTGAGCTCCTTGATTTTCTAACACAACACCAGCAATACTAAAATAGCTTCTGATTTGTACTTTCAATGATGGACCAGCTGAGAAACTGTATTTGTATGTATTCTTCTAGGAAAAGAAGCTGGTGCTTTTAGGAAATATTTGTATTGAGTATGTGAGGTTGTTTTCCTGCATCTATTTTTACTAACATCTTCTGACATGGAAGTCACCTGTGCTTCCTGCTTAAGCATTATCCAAAAAAAACAATGATATTTGCCTTCCAATGTCAAAGTTTCCTTGAAGATCTGGGAAAGAAATAAAGGGTTGACAGGAGAATTCTAAGGAACGGATGGGGTAGATTCTACCTGACAGAAAAAAATAAACCTTGTAAAGATTTTTCAACTATAGCAAAACTTTATTACTTTTTGTCCCTCAAAATATACTGTGGAGAGATAAAAGTAAGAAGTGAGATGTAGAATCCCAGAACCATTCAGGCTGGAAAAGCCCTCCCAGCCCATCCAGTCCAAGCTGTGCCCATCCCCACCTTGTCCCCAGCCCAGAGCTCTGAGTGCCACCTCCAGCCCTTCCTGGGACACCTCCAGGGATGGCGACTCCAAACCTCCCTGGGCAGCCCCTGCCAAGGCCTGAGCACCCTTTCCATGGAGAAATTCCTGCTGCTGTCCAAGCTGAGCCTCCCCTGGCCCAGCCTGAGGCCGTTCCCTCTCCTCCTGTCCCTGTTCCCTGGGAGCAGAGCCCGACCCCCCCCGGCTGCCCCCTCCTGTCAGGGAGTTGTGCAGAGCCACAAGGTCCCCCCTGAGCCTCCTTTTCTCCAGCCTCAGCCCCTTTCCCAGCTCCCTCAGCTGCTCCTGGGGCTCCAGCCCCTTCCCAGCTCCGTTCCCTTCCCTGGACATGCTCCAGCCCCTCAAGGTCTCTCTGGCCATGAGGGGCCCAGAACTGGAGGCACAATAATGAGTTGTGCTATAAACAAATGTACCAGATTTGTTACACCAGGTAATTGATGTGACATGAGTGCACATCCATGAGGACAAACTAATCCTCATGACCTTCAGTGCCTAACTCTTCCCAACCTATTCAGATAGGCAAGACACAAGATACTCAGATAGGATCAATATTCAGATAGGACCAATAGTCAGGATCAAAAAAGCATTTAGCTCATAGCTACAGTGCTGATGAACTAGAGTTTGGGAATCACTTCTGTAGGATCTCTCCACACCAGTTTGAGCCTATTTCTAACAGAAGTGGGTAAGCAAGGAAACAGAGAATTGCAGTCATTAATCCCAGAAAAGAAAAAGACTTGACTCAGAACTTCAGGATCAGCAGGAGACAGAACTAAAGCTTGGACAGAGGAGATGTTTCTCAAATGGTAACAAGAGGCCTCAGAGCCTTCAAGTGCCTGAAGTTTGAAGGCTGAGGTAAAAATAACCTGGAACTTGCTATTATCTGCACTGTCATAAATGGCTGGTCATCAGAGCCAGGGTTTGTGGGGTGGATTTAAAAAATATGCAGTACTGAGCCCAAATTATCCAGACCTTTGTTTCCCCAGAACTGTACTGCAGGTAATTACACTCTTTACTCCAGATGCAATGCAAGCACAAAGCCTGGAGAAGAAAATGCACAGAAGCTTTAAAATATTTACAGCAGCAGCACCATTTATATAGATCCTGATCATTGAGTTAATGCTGGATTTTTAATTAGAAATGGTGTTTTCTGGAGAAGCATTTATTAGCTATAGGAAATTAAAAGTAATTATGAGCAGGTAAAGAAAAATTAAATAGAACATTGAAACACACAAATAACAGAAGTCCCAAGCTCCTTTGTGCAAAAGCAGAAATTCAGTGGGATTCAGGAGAGAAATGCTTGTGATAAATTTTTCTCACACTCTTCCTTTAGATCATAAAAGGACACCTCTACTTTTAGTATGCATTTATTTTTCAGCTTCCTTGCTCAAAGTATTAACAAGGCTGCTAATTTAAAAAAATTTTAGTGGAGACTTGTATTGTGGTACATAAAAACTCCCCAGTTCATTTGCAGCACTTCATGGCACCAGGAATTCAACCTGACTCAATTCAGTTCAGCAATTACTACACATCACAGAAGGAACCAGCATACAAAATATGTAATATATTAACTCAAATTTACATGCCAATATTTGATCCCAGCTGCCTATCAGATGACAATGAGCTAAATAGTGCAAATATCAGGTAATATAAAGCCTGTGAGTGCCCACAGGTGAGCTGGGGTGCCTCATCTGCTGCTCTGTCCCTGTCCTTGCCCACCAGAACCTGGAATATAACAGGGATTCCAGCCAGATGCCCAGCCCAGATCCCTCCTGAACCTCTTCTGGGTGGAACTCCACAGCCCTCAGAAGCTCCAGGCTGCCCTGGCACAGTTAATTTTGCACCTGGTATAACCCTGGCCCAGGCACGGAGGGAACAAAGCTCAAATCCCATCTGCAGCAAGTGCTGTCAGCTCTGCCTCAGTCTGCACCAGCCCAAACACTGGACCAGGCTCCAAGAAAAGTGTAATTCAGATTTATGAGAAGACATTTCACATCCAATATAATTGATTACCCGCCGTAATGAGAACAGAACCCAATTTGTACTAATGAACCTGTGCATGATACGGCAAAGCATTTAATAACACGAGACCACAAAATGCCAAGCCAGATGTCATTGATGGGGAGGATGATTTTCCCAGATGGATATGTTTCCTCTCCATTTTGCTGCCTTCAGGTTGGAGAAGGTGGCATTTTACTCAGGAGATGGCTCTGATCTTCCCCGTGCATCAGTTCTGTGCCATCACAGCCTGTGTTCTACACCAAGACACTTTCCTGTCCCACTGAAAGCATGGAAATGCTTGTCTGCCCCGGCAAATTTTGATAAATATAACATCAGATTAAAAGTCATACAACTGCACATGGACAATCTGAGCGAGACTGGAGCTAACACATCTCTTTAGGTCTGTTACAGAAGAAAAACAAGATTGAAACTCTCGAAATTTTTAAAACATTCAGTCGTGGGTTTGGTGTGGAAATGAAACAACGCCTATACAATATACCAATAAAAATGTGCCTTGGTGGGAAAAAAGCAAACTGTGTGGTGTTAAAATTATTCCATTTGTTTGCTTGATTTTTTAATTTTTTACAGACTAGGACTGGCTCTAAAATTAACAAATCGTGGATTATTCCATGCAAAATAGCAATCAGCATGAGGGACAGCCATGGATTACATACATGACAGGAATACTCCTTATCCCATTTGCTAAAATTACAAAGCCTTTTCCCTAAGTGTCAGGGTGTGCTGTAAAAAGACACAGAACTGCTCAAACTATAAAATTAAAAGCTGAAATTCAGCTTTACATGCCAGAATGCAAACTCAGATTTGAAGCAGTAAGAGTCTGTAGCACAGACCAGCATGGTTATTTTGGTGGGTTCATTCCCAAACACACTGAACTCTCTAAATCAATTATTTTTCCAGAAGACAGCCTGCACACATTCTCTCCTCTATATGCAATCAATCCTCGTGAAAATCATCCAAAGTAGGTTGGAAATAGATCCCCTGATTTTACAGCCTTCACCAAATTATACAACTAAAACGTAAAAGAAGAACAGTAGGTCTGGGTAGCAGACGAGGCGTTGCTGTTAATGAAGAAAAGGCAAGTATTTAAATTGAGAAGGCATCTTGATGCCTTCTATGCAAGCTGAATAGCAGAACATAACAGGAAAATAAACCAGCTATCAGCCAAGATAAATAAGAATGCATCAACAAAGGCTGTACGGAATTAGAATGGCACAGCAAGAGAAGCAAAGACTTTAGAAGAATATTCTAAAATTTTTACTTTGCATTATAATGACATCTTAGAACAGATGGCAAAATGCCACTAGAACAGGAAGATGTCAAGAAATAATAGTGTCAGCAGCTATATAAAGAGCTAAAAGATGCTCCAGACTACCTTGTGTTTGTAAGGCTGTGCTTTACAAAGTCTTAAAATAATTTCATCTATGCAAGCAAAACCAGCAAAGACACTGCAAACTCTTGCCTAGCCCACCAGTCACTTTTATAAACAGAATCTGGGTTCAGGGTCAACCCACATTCAGGAAACAAGGAGAACGTGTTTTAACATATTATAAAGTATTATTGTCATAATTCATTACAAAAGGTACACGGCTCAATGCATGCTTAGGGTTGCTTATTAAATTTGTCATGACTAATTAGGAATTGTTCAGAAGAGTTCGTAGAGAGTGATTTGGGAAAACATGCTTTAAATGTGAAGGCCAGCAGCAATGTCGTCAATAAATCCTTTGTGATTTCTAATGAATTGAAAACAAACTAAAATATGGGTCTAGGAGCACATAGGGATTCAGAATAATTATTAAAAGAATTTGTGGAACACCGTAAGTCTCCCAGCCTGCCTTCCTTACATTCCCCAGTAAGCCCTGGGTGTTTGTTTTGCAAGGAATAGCATCTCCCAGTGCCACACACAGTGGAAATCCCATCCAGTGGGAAAAGGAAGGGACAAGAGATGACAAACCAGGAAGGGAAAATGCAGCATTAACAGCAATTTGTGCTCAAGTTCTGGTTATTTAGCTACAGTTGGTGGGAGGCAGGAAAGAGAGAAAAGATGGAGAAGGGATGGAGGGAGACCTCCAAAAGCCTCCCTTCCTGGCCTGTTGAGGCTGCACAGCCACGTGCCAGGTCAATTTAAAGGCTGATTCTGGAGGGCCTTGGGAATAAAGATGAACAATTTCTCAATTCTGCAGCCAGGGTGCGACTCCAAGAAATCCTACACAGCACTAGGACTCATCAGAGAGACCCTCAGTACACACATTTTTGGTTTTCTGTGGATTCTTTGTAAATTTGTCAAATGAAGAGCTTATCCCAGGCTTTCTGAGAAATACTAATGCTACAGCTTGAGCTATCCTTAAAATTAACTCATATGACAAAACTAAAAGAAACTAAACCCAACATTTTATGTTAAGCTGCACACGCAACAAGTCCCCCAGTTCTCAAGTTTTTATTATTTTATATAAATTAGAGCATGTCTTTGACTGACAGAGCACCAAAAATCAGTGTGATGGGCTTGGTGCAGTCTGGGGACACAGAGCAAAGAGCAACCCAGCTCCCCCAAACCTGCCTGCAGGAAAACAAACTAGCTGCAGTACAAAAACAAACCCAAAAACATCAGTCCAAAACTATAGCATTCATTGTAGTTATTAATATTTTACATTTGTGCTTTTCCCATGCACCTATTTGTGCATTTGTACTTAAAGCAGCTAGGAACAAGCCCTTAATTCCCCATTGCTTTGAGAAGGCTGGATGTCTCCAGCTGCACAGGAATGTGCCAAAACAAAGGTAGAAGTCTTTTGCTGACTTCAGCAAACAGAGTTGAACTCTAATTTAACCATTTTGCATGTATAACATGGGGGTCGTTAGATCATTTGGGTAATAAAACACAGATTGTTGACTGAATCCGTTATTTTAGGGATATAGCACGTGGAGAACACATCTTTCAGTTTATTCCCCCAAAGGCTGTAAAAACAGCCATGAAGCAATCAGAAAGCAGGTAAAGAATGACTTTTATGGCAGGCTAAATGAATGATAATTAGGCAACAAAACAGGAGGCATAAGTAGATGGAAATCTTTGTTTCCTCGTTCCATCAAGCCTTCAGGCTTGACAATCCTGCTGACAATCCTGGGGAGTTTGGGTAAGTAATTATTAGCAGGGACACGTGGCCAAAGCCACTGAGCTGGGTTTTGGCAATTTAAACCAATCATTACATCCAGGAATGACTCGTCGAGGCAATAAGTCCAAGGGAAGGGGGTCTGGGGGGAAAGTTCCATCTCCCAACACAATTCCCACATTTGAAAGAAAAAATTCACATTGTGTTGAAATACACAAAAAAGCTGAAGGCACAAAGGTATTGAAAGCCTTGAGGACAAACACAGCCCTTTTCCCCCCCTGACGCTCAGATTTGTATCCTGCAAAAACAAATACAGATTTTTAACCCTTTTAAACCAAGTTTCCGGAGCAGGTAGAAAATAAGAACACATGATATTTTTATATATTATTAGATATTCTATGTTACTTTCTTTTCCTCAAGATTTGTCCTAAACTTCTAAAACTTCTAAAAGTCAGACTGGTGGTTTTGGGTCACAGGTTGGAATTAGATGCTACACACACATATTCTGTTTATGTTCTACCACAGACAACTCAAGAGCTGCCAACTTCTGCCTCAGCTCTTTTGGAAGGATTCTTCCACTCAGCAGATAATTCCTGTTCTAGAGTTTCACTGCTACCTTACATAATTTTAGCACAACGAATAGCCTTGGAGTCTAAAGCTATCTTTATTTTAAAAATAAAAATAAATGCATTGTAGCATCCTTCCTTTTCATCTCTTTTTTTAGAAAGAGGGGTAAGAAATATTTATGGTCATTTCTAACAGTCAAGGCCACAAAAGTGAAAGACACAGAGACTTTTCCTCTTGAAATTCAGCCAAAATGTGGTGCAATGTATACATAAAGTGTTGTATCTGGATAGAGAAGACATTCAAAGGGACAATAGCTTTTGAAAAAGTAATTTGCACCTTATTTCACAACATAATGAAGACATTCATTTGTGTTGATGTTTTCAACACCACAGAACGGGCCTTGCAGGTAATTGCATCCAACTCCTCCTCACCTCTTTTGTAATAATGGGCAATAATTTCTCCTGTATGGTTTGTATGGGTTTATTCTGTGCCTGAAATCTGTGAATCTGTATCAAATGAACCAACCCAAGGAATCCTTGTGTGGTTATCATCAAGGCACTGGGTAAACCAACTTTAAATAATCTTTTACTCCGGATTGGATTGACCTCTTCCCACTCTGCCACACTTCAGACACGGAAGTCAGCAGAGCTGAGGGACTGAGAATGGGGGCTTTATTTACAAAATAACAAAATAACAAAAGGAACATCCTGGCAGGCCTGCCATGAATGCATGACAGGGGCTGTCTCACCATCCAGCATTAACCACCAAGTCACAAATTTTGCAAAGCACGTCTGTGAAATTATTTCGTATTGGCCTCTCTGATGGGTTGCAAGATGAGTGTTCTACAAATCCTTGCATGGCCTCCATGTCCCAGGTGGAAAAAACAAAAACAAAACAAAATTTCTGTTGTCATCTGTCACAGACAACTCGTGTCAGCACATTTCATTCTCCTGCAAGGTTTTTTTTAATGCCACACAATTATCCCAGATGAATTATCCAAGTTCCTCTCAAAGCTCTGCCCACACACCCTTAAAAAAAAGGGGTCCCATAAAAGTCCCTCTACCTTCCAACCTGGAGGGGTTGCTCTGTACAGACCCCACTGATTTTTCCTGCATGTTCACAAAAGAGGGATGAGTATTTCTCTAACTGTGCCCCTAATTATGTGCAATCACCTCATTTCTGAGAATTGCCACAGAAAAAAAAGTGTGAAAAGCAAACGAGTGAACTTTTATTTTGCCAGAGGCAAACAGGCATCTGGTGGCACAAGAACTGGAACTCAAGCAGAGGAAGCAAGTCTTCAACTGTAGTTAATGACAAAGGTTTAAAGAGTTTGTAATCTAGGAAAGTGTTGAATAAGTCAAAGGAGGTTGCAAGGGACAACCAAAAAAAACCACTTGGTCTTGCTAAATCCATTTGACACCAAGGATGTGGCTTGTGAATTACAGAGAGGTTCCGAGTAATGATCAGAGGAACAACACTTGCAATAAGGGAGGCAAAACAGAGAAGATCTTGTCACATTAATATCCAATTATTGACCTATACACAACAGAGTGAGATCAAGAAATGTAGGAGAAAAGTCCTAAGCAGTAGAGCAGCATTGAGAAAGACACAAAGGGAGTGAAAGAAGGACCTGTGTGAGCAAATCAGAGAGGAAGGACACAATAAGCTGGTACAAGAGCACAGAAGTCACAACCTGAGAGAGGTGATGATTTAAACAGAGTGATCCTTAGCAGGAAGAGGAGTGGAAAGTTCAGGCTGGAATAGGTGCAGAATAATCAACTCTCCCCCAGTATCAACATGAAAATTACTGCTCAGCTTCCCTTGCCTTTTTCTTCTCTTAAGGAACTTATTTTTCATTAAAACATGGAAACATAAGATGGAGGTTTAGGAAGGCTGTGCTTGGCACCTGATATTTAATCATTCTATCTTCTGACACTGCAAACTTCATTACATTCCCCCGTAATCTTGTCTGGTGTCATTGTGTATTACAGCTTCTGCTCTCAATAAAAGGATTGTTTAAGCTAACACTGCATAGATATCTCCATGAATTTATGCTGACTAGCCCAAAATTAGCTACAGGTGCCCCTTGCCTCCCTCTTAAAAACCCCTGGTGCTGCATTAACACATCTCCAGCCTGCTGATGCTGCCAATATTGCCTCGGAGCACACAGAGACCTCTGTGCACTCTCTTCATACCTTAAGAGACCTAATCCTCTCAAATTATACAATTATTTCAATTTCTCAGACTTTACTAATTGAATAGGTTCTATCCCTTCTGTGCAATTTGCCCAGAAAGGTGGGGAGCTCACAAGAGATTTCACGTGGGAATCTGCTTTTGGAAAGACTCTGCTTCATGGATAATCTTTGTCACAGAGTATTTTCCAGGTACTACAGTTACCACACTCAGGGGGTGGAGTCCCCATCCCTGGAGGGGTCCCAGGAAGGGCTGGAGGTGGCACTCAGAGCTCTGGGCTGGGGACAAGGTGGGGATGGGCACAGCTTGGACTCGATGGTCTTGGAGGGCTTTTCCTGCCTCAGTGATCCTGGGATTCAGATGGACCATGGCACTAGGGAACCTTTGCACAAGAGAATATCCCAACCAGCCTCCAAATAAGACAAAGCACATTAGAAACAACCAATAAAGGCAGAATTTTGTGTTTAGAACTGCTGATCCAAACAGTGACTTACTCCCTTCAACAATCAAGTTCTGTCATCAGTGCCCAAGCTGTTTTGCACACATATCCACACCCATGACACCTATTTCCATTAAAAAGTCAGATCTGCTTGATCTTCTCCAGACAAAATCCTGAGCCACTCTGAGGCACAGCCTCGTTCCAATCAGCACGGTGGCCAAAGGCATCCCAAAGCACCCTGCAGTGACAAGTGTTCTGATGTACAAGCAAAATGAATAAAATTCACTATGGTCCCACTCCTATAAACAAAATATTGATGACGTGTGTTAGTGTTACCTTACGATGCCAGTGTTTAAAAGGCCTCAGAGCATATTCAAACACAGCTGAATACTGAAAATTGAACAAAGTCAACTCTCTCTTTTCACCATTATAACTCTGAGAAAGGGCCTTATACGTTTTTAAATTGCAACACAAGGTAATTTACCAAGTTGGGGTTTTTCCGTTTTGGTTTGGGTTTGGTTTGGTTTTTTTGGGGGGGCGGAGGGTGTTAGGATTTTTTGTGGGGTTTTTCGGGTTTGTTTTGGTTTGGGTTTTTTGGTTTGGTGGTGGTGTTGTTGTTTTGTGTTTTATTGGGTTGTTTGTTGTTTTTTTTTTCACTTTGCTCATACTCTACATGATGCTAAAGAAACAGAAGAGGAAAAACTCATAAGTAAGTTTAATTTACACAAAGTCTTTTCCTGGTGTGATCCTGGATGAATTTAGCATTAAGGCAGAGCAAGAGAGTCAATGCACTCATGCAATAAGGCACAGGCAATTACCTCTGACCAGCTCCCTGCTACCCAAAATAAAGCAATTCCCAGGCTGAGGTTTTAATCCACTGTCCATCACCCATATTCCTGAAGTTTTAACGTGTCATGAGAGACAGTGGGAGAGAGATAATCACTGATCTGGAGCTCGTTCCCTCCCCAGCCCTTTATAAATCACAGCTGGTAATAAGGAGTGCAACATATTTAGAAACACACAGATTATGGTATTGATCCTCCCCTCACACTGGATCATGAACATCTCTCTCTTCTACCTGATAATATTTCAATTTAAAATGTGCTTAAATCCACTTTTATGTGTTCCTTTGGTGGCTTCACTGAAAGGCCATAAAGAGGAAAAAAGCCCTGTTATTTCAATAATACTCAGTAATGATTTTTTCCCCAAAATTTTTGCTTTGAATGCGACTCCTTTAAGCAAAAAAAATCAGTGAACACGAGGCCAAATAAATAAAACAGCAATCCCACTGCTGTGCACCCCTAAAATGAGCAATTGCCAATTATGTCAGTTCTTCCCAACTTTTTTTCCAGAGCTCTTGTCATTTCAAGCAAACCTGTCTGCATTTTGTGGCTGGAAAGGAAGATACCTCTATTGCTCTGACAAAAGACTAACAAATATATTAAATATACATATATACATACATATATATATATATATGCATGTATATGTTAGGATGCCAGGAAGTACATAGCAACTGAAATTAGGCCAGATGAGAGAAAAAATATTTTGAAGAAACATTATTTAAGAAACATACTATTAATTTAGTGTTAGAACAAAAAGAATATTAATCCGTGTCTAGCTATTATCAACCTATGAATTCTGATACAGGACAGTTGAAGTACTGACTGAAATAAGAAATTTATTGTTGAAGTTATCAATAATATTACAAAAGGTGTCACCTAAACTTAAACAAGACCTCCAAGAAGCAAAGGCCAGTAAAAATTCTTCTTTTACAGATGATATAAAATGGTCACATGTAGACTACAAACAAAATGAAATCCATACAAGAAAGAAATACTGAAAAGTCAACACTTCTTAGTGAAGAAAAAAAAGGGAAGATACCAGTGAAATATTAAATAAGCTGCACTGGGATATTTGCAGTTCAACATAATAATAAGTGATTAGGAAAAGAGTATATAATAATATGAAAGAAAATATATTAAACTTATATTAAATTAAATTATTTAAATGTGTGTGTTAGTTTTTAAAAAAATTATAGCTATCACCTCACAGAAGATCTTCAAGAAGAAATATGAAATTACAGTACCATGGCAGGTGAAAATTAAATAAACTCAGTCTGGTTGCCTTGTGAACAAGTTCTTTTTTTGCATAAAAAGCATAGATGTTAACACATTTCAGAAAAGAGAATTAATTCCCCATGTTTCTGGCTGTCAATATATCCCACATTACGTTAGGAATTCAGGAAAGACAGAGGGGATAGAACACAAAGCATCCTTAGGCCTCCAACCATTGTGTACCCACGTCTCAAAAACCTCACTCATCACCACTCACAGGTTCCTGTGACCCAGAGAGCAGCTCAGAGGATGCAGAACAAAGGATTTGATCAAAGGAATGGAATGGATTTCACAGAAAGCCAACTCCATGCAGTAATTTTTGAAAACAAGTGGCTGAGGAGAAATATGATCGAGATCTATAAAACGAGGAGCAGCACAGAGATAGTGAATAGGCAATGATTTTTCATTATTTGCCATTATTCAAGACATAAGTGGAATAAAATGAAATTATGAACAAGCAGTTCAAAACAACCAAGAAGAAGGACTTTTCCTTCGCAACTCATAATTAAATCATACAGCTCATTACCCCAGCATGGTGCTTCTGCCAAGAGGATAAATTTTTTCAGAAGGAATTAGATAAATTCCTAGAGGGAATGTCCACCCTCAAAGCACTACAGGCAACTGCTCCATGTATTAGTGGGGCTGGGAGAAGAGAATGGAACAGGCCCAGTGTGCAGATCCATCCAGAGAGGTGTCACATCCTGTCACCCACCTGAGGACAGGACCCTGGTGAACACAAGGATGCAGAGCTCATGGTCTCCTCAAGCCATCCCATCATCACATGGCAGGCCCTCGAGCCCCTTAGTTTATAAAATGTAGGACAGGGAACTAAATGTGCCTTACGGTGATGGGATTAAAGTCTCAGACTCTCAGATTATCCTATGCACACAGAAATTACGATTTTGGCTCAGTTATGTCACTTTTCCATAAAACACAAGGCCACCAACCAGTTGGGATGTAGTCATTTCTTCAGCAGATTTAAGATGACTTTAATTTCACAAACAGCTTGAGCTGCAACCTAAAACATTTGAACATTTAAATTAAATGTCTTTGCATTAAACACCTTAAGAATAGTGGGATGGTTGTGGAGACCCGGAGGAAACTCCTGCTAAAAACTAAAATGGGATTGCAAAGACCTGAAAAATCCCTTTGTTCTCATTTCACGACCCTGAACATAAAAGCTTAAATTGTCACTGATTTTTCAGTTTCTCTGGCAAAATTGAAGAAGCTTCTCATTGGCAGAATTTCTCTGATGCTTGAGCAATAAACACTCAAACACTTTGACTATCGAGATTACTGTGACTCCATCTCCCATCAAGGCACAACACAGTTCAGTGACAGCTCTGATACCACCTTCAGTTCAAAGAGAGAACTCTCCCCCCACAAAATTCCTTCAGCTTACAGGAGAACTGTTCCTGTTCTGATTGACAGAACACAAATGGACCACTCATGCACTAATATGAGAAATCCCCGCTAAGAGTGCAAGACCCTAAAATAATCTGCAATATTTCCAGACTGGGAGCCTACACTGCAGAGGGATCAGTCTCAGGAGAAACCAGTGCCAGGTGAAATTGGTGGATCTATAACCAATAATATTTCACTCAGATTTAGCTCCTGCTGCCCCTCCCGCACAGATAATCCCCTCCCAAAGCTCAGCTGCAGAATACTGTGCATCTCCAGCTGCCCTGCGGAATCCCAAATGCACTGAACTCAAGGAAAGGCCGACTGGAATGTTCACCTCCAGCCACCCAAATGAACAAAAACAGGAAAAGAAACATGGTAGAAAAACAAAACAAAAAATGTTTGCTTCAACAAGGTCTCTGTAGCCCTCTTCTTAGAGGTTTTTATTCTGATGACCCATTTATTGATAGCAAATCTTGAGAGCTCAGGAAATGTAGATTAACTCTGGGAATTGCCTGCCTCAGATTTCTTGTTCTATTTTCTCTTCCTTCCCCCCACATTTCCAGTCAACTACTTTGGTATTTCTGTCAATGACAAAAAGACTAAAGTCAACTTGAGTGCCTATTTTCCAAATTTACTTTGATTTGAGAGGAAAGTACTCCCAGAAAGAAAAATCTACCAGATTGATTAATTAATGTTCTTACTCATTAACTGATTGTTGAAAAAAAAAATAAAATAAAATTATTCTGTAATAATGTGCTAATATTCCCTGCAGTTAGCCTGCTGTCAAGGAAATGCTTCAAGATTAAGAAAATAAGCATTAAATATAGTTAACATCCACCCAAGAATAAGACTAAGATTAATTAAAAACCCAACAATATCACTATTTCCAATATACTCTAATTCTGAATTATCCAAGGTTCTAAAACACCCCTCAATTGCTTTGTTAATTATGTTAGGTAAACACCAGCAATATATTAAGTTCACATGTGGTAAATTCAACGTAAGGTATTAAGGAAAGTGCACAGAAAGTCTAATTAGGCATTTAAAAAGTTTTAGATGTGCTTTCATGATCAAACAATGCAGTATAAAATAAATATTTAACACTTAAAACACAGCTACTCCGATAAGCATAATTTGGAAACCTTTAATGAATTCACCTCAATTAGCCTTTCATTAAATAGCTCATTAAAAACTGATTTGAATATTGCTCCAGAAGAAATCCTCGTTCAGCTGTTATGATCGGATAGGGAGTCAGTGGAGGTAAGGTTAAACATACACTTTGGAACTGTCAGAAAGTCAGATTTGTTCCAGGGAAAAAGCCCTCAACCTGCTCTGACATCAATATCAGATAAACTGAGCACGTGGCACACACCCTGGAAAATACAGGGATTGGATTTTTCTGGTTTAGTTCTGTTCAGAAGGAAATCAGACCAAGGAATGAACTAAACCATCTTGAATATGTGCCAGGTCCTTATCACCAACTCCATTCTGTACTTTCAGAGAAACAATGGCTGGTTTTTTTTTTTTTTTAAAACGAGCTAATTTTTACTTCTCTTTTCAGTGGAAACGTCACTTTACAAACACATGGACAAAAAACACAGAGGCAGGGAGACATTTAAAAGTGCAAACACATTCAAGCGTGCTTGAAAAATATGGTGCAACCCTGAATGTGTTTATTTACAGAAGCAATGTTGCTGTAGCCATCGTGGCTTAGGGACATAGCAAGGAGAATTTATTGCAGAGGTATACATTTATTAAACTAATGGATCAGATGAGTGGGAAAATTCCCCTAATTGCCTCCACGCTACTTCAGTTGATCTAACAAAAGATTTTATTCCTCCGTGACCTTCACTTCAAATACAGCTTGAGGCTTTACGCAGTTTCAGGTCAAGTTAACTTGGAAACTTTGGAGAGCTTTAAGTGGAATAAAATCGAGACCCAGAGAGAAGAACACAAAAGAGTAGGGCCAGGCTGGAGGCAGGGAAGAGAGAAAGTCAAAACATACCTTTGTACGCGACTTTAATAAGTGCACAGCATGGAAGCACTTCTCTTTCTTTCCTTTCCCCCTTTCCTTCACTGAGAAGGAAACTAATTCAGGGACAAGATTGTGTCGCGTTGGCTCAGCCTCGTGTTCAGAGGGATGTTTTGTTGCGTTACCTGGAAGAGGTCACCGAACAGTCGGACTTGAAATTGTCTAAATCTAAGCCACGTTCTGTCATTCACACATGTTACAAAGTGTGCAGAGCCTACAGAATCTGTCTCCATCCCCGGCAAAAGAGCTCAGCAGCAGCTCTTACCCGTGAGCTCCTGCACAGTGGCTTTAGGCAGGGTCTGTACCTCCCCCCTGCACTGCACAAAGGTCAGAGGGAGAGCAGCCTCCAAACAAGGGCTGACAGCAACCCCAGTTCCTTGTGGGCACCAGGCAGCAGTGTTATTAGCATAGAAATCCAACACAATGCAGAGTAAACACCAATAATAATGTTGCAGCCATTAATAATTTAAATCCAATAAAACATGCGCCTCACAAGCGCATGCGAACATCGCAAACGCCTCCAACTCAGCTCGTCCTAGGAAGGCATTTCTGGATCATTTTGCTTTATTCCATCAATGATTAATGCCTATGGATGGACACTTAACCACACACTCACATGGAAATAAGTGCTGATACCCCAGGCCTGGGAAGCAATCAATAACTTTTAACAATATGTGCATTTTCCTCTCATGTCTCTGAGCACACCAGGGCTCCCAGAGGCACCCAGAGACCACTGAAACAAATGCATTGGAGCAGCTATCAAAGGCTGCTGAGCACCAATGCATCATCTCTGACTCAGAAATCCAGAGATCCTGGCAGGCGATCCTGGCTCACGAGAAGAGATGGGGAGGTGCTGATGCAATGCTCTCACAGGATTCCCCACAACCCTCCCCATCCCTGCGGACACTGCTCTGGATCCGCTCCGGTGCTCTCGTGCTGCTGGGAACAAAACAAATGCTAAGCACTGCATTTGAGCAGATAAATACAAATCATCGCTCAGGAATGAGCATTATTTCAAGGAGGTCAGCGCTGCCCGGCAGACTGACCTGTCCCTCTGCACAGCTCCTGCATCCCCAGGGAACATTCCAGAGGTCCAGGTCGGTGTGTGAGCAGGACTGCCCCCAGCAGGGGCTCTTCCCATCACAGGCACTCACACATGCTCCTGCCATTTCACTCCACAAAGACTCAGGGGAAAAATCCCTCAAGGAAGCACCTTCCTTCTCTCCCTGTCAAGGCCAAGACTGGCACAAACACATCTCACTGCTCCCAAAATTGCCCTTCCTGCCCTTTCCTCCTTGCTGCCCACTGCTCTCAGGAACGCCGAGGAGCAAACACAAGAGCTTGCAGGCAGCTGCTCTTCACAGCAATTGAACCCCCACACCACAACAACCTCACAGATCCCAGAGTACTTCCTGGAGGGTTCATGACTTTAAAATACTCCAGATGTATTTGAGATTTTTCTCTTTTAAAAAAAAAAGAAGACCTTCAGGTAGATGTGTCAATAAGTTACACTGGAAATAGCAAAGAAAGTGCATTGTTAATATTAGAGAGTTATCTGGACAGACTTGACAGAATAAGATGTAAAGTTCAGAAGAGAATTCACGGTCCTTGCTCATGTGATGGAGCTCAGCCATTCAGACAGAGCCACGATTTCTTTACGTTCTTGTCACTTCACAAACCACTGTAATTTCATCAAAAATGAAACCCCTTATGGAAAGTAAGACAAAGCACAGGCCAGCCCAGCTGATTGAAATGACTGCTGCTTTTCCCAGGAAAAAAAAACTCAGACTTGCCCTTCTCGGAGTGCACTTCAGGTAGAGGAGGCAGTTCCATGACTGAAGAACATCACCACTGACTGTAAGCATCTTCAAAACTGTTTATGTGCTTAATTACTCATTTTAATTCATATTTCATCCTCCTGGCAGCTCTGAAGAGCTGTAGTCAGCTGTGCTGATCACAAACTCATGCTGAGGGGCTTCTTAACACCCAGGCATAAATCCCACTCCCCAAATCCCCACTCACAACAATTAAAGGCTAAAGGGAGTTGGGAGGAGGTGGGTGGATAAAGTAGAAATCACAGATAGAAATTACTTAAAGACAAAAATGAAGAAGCAAAAGGATATTTTTGACTCGTCTATGCCATGGAACAATAGATAGAAATCTTATTTTGCAACCTTAAGAGCGAATGAGCAAGATGACAATCAAAATATCTTATAAACCAGAGAGAAGCAGAAATCAATAAGGCAGACACTACAAGAGAATCCATATTAACCTTAGGAACTGAGACAAAACCTCAATCTACAGCTCTTCAAACACAAGACTGCAGGGAAAAACAGGCAGAAAACACAGCAAGTTTCAACACCCTAAAATCTACCATATCCTTTCCTTTTCACGACTCTGGACAATAACTACTGGTTTAAAATATTGTACATTTTAGATCTGTAAAGTAATTTCATTTTCTCACATCTCCTTTCCATCCAATACACCCAATGGACACATCTGTGCTCTGTTTACAAGGAGTGACTGTTTGATTCCACACCTTCCCTCACAAATATCTTTTTCTATCAGATTTTATCTATTTTGGATACTGTAGGTTTGCATTCAGGTGTTTTAAATCCTGAACAGAAACAGTAGCTTTTGCAAGAGGAAATTGTTCCATGACTGCATTCCGCTACAACCTGTTTTGTGAATGAGCCCACACTCAAAATAGAAGCTGGTGTGGGATGGGTGGTGTTTTGGGATCCAAGGATTCCTGTAAGTGTTCAGGGACAGGCTGAATGGAGCTCTGAGCATCCCGATCTTGTGGAAGTGTCCCTGCCCACAGCAGGGGGTGGAACAAGATCCTTCAGGTCCCTCCCAACCCAAACCATTCTGTGGTTGTAGCTGTAGGGTTGGAAAAAGCAGGCAGAAATATGCAAGGAAACGGCTTTCAGAGCAGTGTGAGATTCAGGAATTGCCACAACCCACTGCAGGGCCACAAACTCTGCTGCTCCTACTGCAATGCCCCTCTGCTTCCTCATCTTGGGGCTTGACATGCAGGAAAAATTCCCCACTAAACCCATTTTCTTCATGTGGCTGCATTGTTGCATTTCTGGATGTATAAAGAACTTTTATCCCTCCATCAGTGCAAACCCAGGCAGGGCTGGGACATCCCCATCTTTGCAAACCAGCCCTGCCTCCCAGGAAAAGCTGCCAAGGAGCAGCAGACACCCTAAGGAGGGGCTGTGCTCATCAGTAGGTCGGGAGTGTTCCAGGAGGAGGCGGATACCTGGGCTGGGAACTCGCTAAAGGTTCCGAGTTCTGCTGCTCTCGGAATTTTATGGGAATAAAATACCACAGGAACAGCTCCAGAGGTGACCTGAGTGACACGAGATATAATCTGCTGGAGGGAGAGGAACACCCGCCCCGTGTGCTCCGTGGGGATAAGTCTCCCATACTGGGAGGAATCGTGCATAATCTGCCCACTTTTCCCTGGGAAAAGGAAAGCTGCCCCCCATTTGTGTCTGTTCAGGGCAGGATGGAAGAGGTCCAGGCTTCATTATTCCAATACTATTTTAAAAATGCCTTGAGAAATTTGATATGTGCCTCTAGGAGAGGGGACTTCCTCTCCAAAAAGGCAGATAAAAGTGAGCTGCACTACTCTGAGCAGCTCTGAGGAATCAATACACTCACTCCTGCAATTTCTGCAGCCATTTCAGAACTGAATCCAAACTGTGCCTCCACAGCAGAGGCTCTGAGGTGATGCTGGAGGAGTGATTAACTTTCCCATTGCCTTCTCATCTTTCATGTTACCATATGTGCACACACTGAAAATGCACAGCACTTCATACCTACATAACACTGAAAATAAAGAGAATTATTCAAGCATTTTTTCCATTTATTAGTGGAAATGATGAAGTCTCCAGCTAATATCTTCTTTTTCAAACGTTTTTCACAGGATTTTTTTTTTCTTTTTGCTTTTAATCTTCACGTAAGTCAGAACAAAGATGAAGAAGTACCCAGTGATTGTGATTCCTGGTGGTAATCCAAACTAAATGGGACTCATGCAACCTGAAGCACAAAGTTGTCTCCTGGTGTGTAATACTGAAGTTTCAGTGGCATGAGTGGATGTTTGTTACCAATATTTGAGCTCAGAATTTGGTCACATATTTTTTGCAAAGCAGTACAACTAAGCCTGTTTTTATGAAGCTTCTATACATGACACAGTTGCCATTTTTTGAGGCAAAAAAAAAAAAAATCAATACAGTATGGAACAAATGAAGACTTGCACATTCTCTTGTTATCAAGGTTTTATGCCTCTTCTCTTTTCTACTTCTTTTGAAATTGCTCCCACTTGCATCATAATATTCTTCATGACACAAAAAAATTATATCCTCTTTTTCCCCGAAGTTCTGTTTGGTAGTAAACACCTCCAAGAGTTCCTCAGTTTGGAAGAAAACAGTGTCTAACTGACACGTCTTGGTTAAATTATGTCATGATCAAAGATTAAGTCCTCACCACGAAAAAAGCAGTTCTTTTGTAAGATGCTTAGGAGGATAAAACTTCTTGTGTGACAGATGTCACAATAAAACAAAGTAAAACGGCAAGATCCAGAAACTTATAACAGTATTTTATTCTTCTAGTCTCTGATGCTAAACGGGGGAGGAAAGGGAAATAACTTACACACATTTATCTTGACGCATCAGTTTTGGTGCATACAACATTTTAAGCACTCAAAATTAAAAAAAAAATAATCTTATCACACCTGTACCAAATGGATTTGTCAATGCTTAGCTGAGTTATATTGCAAATTACTGGTTCAGATTAACACATCCCTGGAGATTTATTTGTGTACCTGCAAGCCTCAAGGAGGGAAATATTTTCCTCTGCCATCATTCAGCTGTGGCACAACGGTGCTAATCCTGCCACACTGCACCGTCCCCAGCCTCTGCTGCCTGACACCACCCTGACAGCGTTTTTCACGTCAGCACAGGGGCTGCACCGAGGTGAGACTGTGCCTACCACCCCCTGGAAGGATTCTGTGATCCTTGCCCCTTCCCACCATCCCAGTTCCCATTTCCTCCTCTCCCCTTCTGCCTCCAGCAGGGCTGGATGTGCAAAGATGGAATCCTTGAGCGAGACACCTTCTGCATTTTCAAAAGCTGCCTTAGGGATGTTGGAGTGAGTACACTCAAAGAGGGAAACTCAAGGTGTGTTCAGCAGGTGGCCAGGGTGGCCTCAAAGGGCCGTCAGGAAAACCCCAACAACTTCAGGTGTTGAGCTTTGCTGGCTGGACACACACGTGATGAACTTGCACAAAATTCAGCAACACAAATATCAGCCAGGTCCATACAGCTCATAATACATGTGTGTGAACAAGGAAAAATAATCAATATTCATGTCCTAAATTATGTATTTCAAACCTTCTTTTAGATATCTTCTTTCTAGATTGGGGGAAAAAACCCCAAGTGATAGCAACAAAAGCATAGAGTTCCAGTGCAAGACACTGGCGACACCTGTGCCTTCCTTTTTAAAGGCTAACTTGGCATTTGCCTTCCAGCTTTGCAGAATAACTTGTTACAGTATTCTTGTATTCAAATATTCTTAAATTTTTATAGTGTTCTCACCTCTCAGTTGCTATAATGGAACACTGGCCTTCCCCCTGTTTTGCAGAAAGATGAAAGATGCTTTTTCTTCAGAGCAGACACACCCTGAGCTTTCTCCTACATGCAATATCATGAGTGTACCACTCTAAGAATATTCAATAGCTTTCCCACCACATAACCCCTGAAAACAAAATGCTCTCACTCTGAATACAAAAACCAAATTTAAAATATTAAGGGATTCTTGCCTTTATAGCAACAGTGCACACAGAAATGCCAAAGGCAGAAAAAACACATTATTTTATTTATACACACAGACCACCAGCTCCACGACGGAAGGAATAAAACCCTCCTAAGCAGCCGTGCCATCTCTCACCCCATCCCTAACCCCTGCCCCAGGCACTCCTGGAGCTATCTCTTGCATGAAGGCTTTTTGCAGACAGCCACGGCTTCTTTAATGTTTGACTTGTTAAAATAAAAACAACCTGGCACAGGTCTGCAAAGCTGCTGTGTTCAGTGCCCAGCAAACCAGGCAGAGGTAAAGAAGAATCTCTCCCTGGGAAAACCCAAGGAAAACCTGCTCATTCACAAAGAGCCACTGCACTTTTTTGCCCTCTACCTATGGCATATGCAGAAACTGCACAACTAAACTCTTCATCTCAGGATTTTTCCCTTTGGAGTCAGATGAAACAAAGACGTTTATTGCATGAAGGCACCCAGGACCACAGCAAGGGACAGCCTGACCCTAACCCTTGAAACCTAACCCAAGATCATGTGTTTTATCATATTTTCACCGTGGAATTAGAGAGATTCCCAGTGGTGGCACATACATAATTTTATTTGCACTTTCGTATTTCATGCTCTAAACACAAAGTGACTTTTCCACCCACTGAACTTTCTTCTCCCTGGTCAGTGTGTGGGCAGGATTGCAGGAGGATTTCTTAGAGAAGCAGGACAAGACAGGGTGTTTACAGTCAGAGGAGCTTGCCCCACCAGGAATCCCATAACAGGGATTTCAGGCTGCCCCACTGGAGTTTATCAGTGTCCAGGGTGTCCCACAGCAGCAGCACAGCTCGAGCTGCAGGTCTTTAACACACCCACATGGCAAGGCTGAAGGCAACACGAGACTCTCACTGATTAATGCATTAATTACTCAGGAATCTCATGGAAAACAATGCAGAACCAAAGCTCAGACCTCACCCAATTTGTACTTTCTGCGACCAAAAAAAAGACATCCTTCGAGGGACAGCTCTACCCAAAATTCTAGCATGCTAAAATAGGTGTCCAGCAAGTTTGAAAGTCTGGATGTGTGCTTTGAAAACCCCATACCTAAGAATCAGCAGAGAGGTGCTTGTTCATTTCCAATCCTATTGACTGCAGCCTTTTTTTCCTCTCTCCATGATAAATTGATGTGCTTGTCTCTCATTTCTAGCCCTGTTCACACGAACACTGAACTTGTCAGGAACAGGGAATGCATCATTGAAGAGCTGTTGTTTTCCTGTGAGATACCTAAAATCCTGTCAATCCACAGATGGGCAAACAGAGCCAAGCATTCCCCAGATTTGGGGAAAAAACCACCCTCACGTTGAGATTCAGAGTAAATATTAAAAATACCTCTAAATACAGAAAAATCTGATGATCTTCTACTGAAACTGTTGAAATAGAGCCTGTATTTCTCTACAGTTTAGGACAGAAAGAAAGATTTGCCTGTTTACCTGGAGGACAAATTTTTAAGGAGTCAGAATTTGACAAAAATAATCATTCTGTTTCTGCTAAAATTCTTCAAATCACGAATACACACAGCTGCCTGCCTTTAAAAACCCCTCAGAATAAAACCCTTTTGTCTTAATGCAGAAGTCACCTTTGGAACATAAAACAAGTGTTTTCCATTTTTCAGCAGCTGAACAGATTTTTTTTTTCCCACCTCTCACCCAGATTTTCCTGTTCTTTGAATGCCTTAAAATGCAACTTTGGTCAGCTTCTCCTTTTCAGTGATTTACACACATTTCATTTCCTGATGTGCTTTATTCCTGCTGCTCACCTGAGGGGAGGCAAGGCAGATACACAATAGCTCCTCTCTTTTCAGATATTGCTGATGATTAACTGAAGGATTAGATTTCTGCTTCTGTAATGATTTCATTTTAAAAATCTATTTGTATCTTCAGACCCCAGTGCTTGGGGAATGGTTTTCCTTGCTGGGGCATAGATGTGAGGAGAGAGCATTGACAGCCCAATTACTTCATTAATATTAAAGGCTGGTACAGAGTGGCTCCATTCCTCAGGTGCAGCCAAACTGCATTTCTCACTGAATTCTGTAGATCAGAAAAATTGAAAATAAACACTGGGGTCTTTTAGCTTCAGCCAAATGGAGAGCAGCCTCAGAGCCCCCAGCCTTCAGCACACTGCTGCAGAGCGGGGGCTCAGTGCACTGTCAGAAGCCTCTCCTCTGAGTTAGTCTCCTAAATTTGCCCAGGACAGTCTCAGGAATTATTCCAACACTGGGAATATTTGAAGCAGTAAAGCAGAACACCACTGGGTCCAGTGTATTTGGGAAGTGTGTGGGATGGCCTTCCCCAGTGCCACCAGCACAGCAGGGACTTGGTCCAGCAGGGCCTCTCTTCAGTAAAATAATTTCAATTTAACCAGAGGAAAACTTCTTCATTAAATTCAAGTCACAAAACACTTACTTATCCAGTAACGTGGTTTCCACATCTTACCTTTAACACCCCCAGTTTTCTGAATGAGGCAAAAGATTCCTTTCCATCTCTCAAATCCTGCTGTTCCCCCTCCTCTTCCGTGCAATGACAAGCACACCTAGAGCCCCTAAAAAATTCCACAGGAAAACACAGTTCAGAGAAATTATAGTTCCTAACCCTTTCTGACATCCCCTGTAAGGAAAGGTAAGAGATCTCCCTCAAATCTGGGACAACCTAAAGTAAATCAGGATGTTTTCCTTGAAATCTGAAATTGCTGAATTTACACTCACAGGCAGGGCCACTGTTCTGAGTTGAAATATAACTGCCAACATTCAAAACAGCTTCACTATTACTCTGAAAGTAACAATAGAAGAATAATAGTATAAATAGCTTCTTTTAAAAATATTTTCACAATGCAACACAATTAATAAGCTAATTTTTGAACGAGTGCACTCCTCCCTTGCTGAGGAGACTGTGGTGCCATTATGCCAGAGATAACCCTGTTGGCTCGGTTACTGAAGTTAGATTTAAGTAATATAAAGCAACCAACTGACAGGAAAAAACCCACACTTTTGCGCATAGAACATATGCAAACTTATTTATTGTATAAATAAATAAAAAACAGAATGTAATCTTGGTGAATTATATCTTCAGGATTTACTCAACGTGAAATGAAAAAGATGAATCAACATTTAATTAGCCTTGGACGCCTTTTCACAAAACAGCTGATAAACATTCTCTTCTCCTTCCCTCCCACGAAAGCTCAAAGTGATTAAAACATTTTTGGACACTTGGAGGTTTGATCAAAATCTCCCAAAAGGTTCTCCAGTGTCTCCTTTATTTCCTGTATTTTACATCGAGAACAACAACAGAAAATAAATTATTACCAGCTGAAATAACAGGAGTTAACAGCCCTGCTGTAAATTCCAAGAAAATTATGAGAACAGTTCTTTCTTTAATCTTTTCCTCAGTCCTCCACCATCTTTGGTTTGTCAAATTTGTCCTATTTGTCAAAGTATTGATTTTTTCTAATAACAAATAATAGCAATTAACACAATAGCCAATGACCAAACTAAAAGTGAGGAAGTAAGAATCTGGCAGAGTTTTTATTCTGTTTAAGCCCTGATACATTGCCTAAAAATAGGACTGATTTGGGCTCAGTCCCAAATCATGCCAAGGCTCTGACTGAAGAAAAGCACAGCTGGCTCCAAGCAGGATGCTCTCGCTGCAAGGAAGGGCCAGGGCCAGGCACAAGGTGGAGGCCCACGGAGAGCCCAAAGCTGCTACCAAAAGGGATGAGGTTCCCAGAAATCCCAATTCCCTGCCATCCAATGCCAGATCCCAAACATAACGTGGAACAACCACACTGCTGGTCCCCACAGCACACAGAAAACAAAGGATTCTTTTACCTGCTTCTGTCCTTTCATGCTTCTGAATTTATATCCACAAACTAAAGCATTTCTTAGATATTTCTTGCACTCTCTTCTGCTCATTTCCATTTTCATCCATTTTCCATTTTAGTGACTTAACTCAGTCCCTAAAACCTTTCATTTACAACCATTAAATACATTAACACTTCTCTTCTTCTCCCCCAGTCTAAAGAATACCAGATTGGCTCTTTTGGACACTGACTGCTTACACAAAGATCAGTTCTAATGTTGTCTTATCCACAAGCTACAAAAATCAAAGAAAGCCAAATATAACATCATTTTCCAGAAGAGTATCACAGCCAAATAACCCCCAGAGACAGGAGAAAATGCTCTGTCAGGTAATTTGGGATTTGAAAGGGAGTGTTGACATAGTTCTTATGATAGTGTTATCTCCAGGATTTTGAAACAGAACTTGATAGATACAGTAAAACTTTATGTTGTGCTAATGAAATAGAAAGGCACCAGATCTCATCACCTATTTCACAACCTCAAATATCCTAGTTGCTGGTTCTATTTTCATTTACCATCTTTAATTGAGAAGTAATCCAGAAAAAGTCTTCAAAATAAATTCTCTGGCAAGAAAGAAAAAATTAATCCACCCACCCTACTGGGTGGCAAAGGCTGTTTTGGAAATCTATTCTGATCTCACATATTCATAAAACCAGACTTTGAACTATGAGTGGTAGGAGGTCCTACATTAGGGGAAAAACACCTTCTAATTTGGAACGCACTCACTTAGTTATACTTTAAGATTTAAAGCAAATTTTGCTGATGATTGAAATCCTTGAGCATCTTTTAAATATTCTGATTTAGTTGTGAGGCCACAGTCTAGGAACACTAAAAAAAAAAGCATCAGATCTGAGATTTAGTCTCACTCAAAGTGAAAAATAATGCTCAAACACACACTCATTATGGGAGACAAAAGAAACCATGCATGCAAGAAATCTGGAAGGCACAAAGAGTTCTTTCTGCTAAAGTTATAGAGCCTGCAAAGTTTCAAATAACTTCAGCTTCACATTTTTGATAGAAATTATTCTGATTGAAAGCAGCACAAAAAAGTTGCACACAAAATAATCAGCAAACAAATGTTCAGAGAGACTGGGGCATGTAAGATAAATGATTTGTTAGTTTTGAATTTTATTAATAAAGTACAAGAAACAAAAAAAGAAGCAGATGACTAAAGGAAGACTGAAATGGAGAGCATGTTGGAGTTCCAGTGACATTGGGGATGTCCCATCCCTGGCAGTGTCCAAGGCCAGGTTGGCCATTGGGGCTTGGAGCAGCCTGGGACAGTGGAAGGTGTCCCTGCCATGGCAGGGGGGGCACTGGATGGGCTTGAAGGTCCCTTCCACCCTCCCCACTCTGGGATTCTGTGACTCCCCCAGACCCCACAGGTAAGTGCAGCAGATTTTCCAGTGTGGAGGGAAGGGCTCTTGGGCTGCAGGATCCTGTTCAACCCTTCAGGGAGGAAGGGGAGGGATGCAGGAGCTCTCACAGGACCTGCAGTCAGGCTTTGGAACAGCTGAATCTGAGCTGTGACTCAACCCCCTCGCTCCTACAGCCAGGACAGGGGGAAAAAACAGCCCAAGAAAAACCGGCAGCTTCTTACACTCATTTTGACTGCCAAAATTGTCATCTCAGTGTTCAAGGCAGACAGGTCTCCAAATGCAACCAAATGGTGCAATACCTTCTAAAAATTGCCAAGTACAGGAAAGTGTCTCTCAGACTGAATAAAATCAGTAACAATAAACACAAGAAGCAAAACTTTGCAGAGCAATGCAGGGAGTGGATTTGAGAGCTATGTTCAGCTCCCCATACGACTGTGGTGCCAGGCACGGTGTGGTTGGCACCCTTGTGACTGTAGGCATTGAAATTTCTTCCCTTGAAGAGGACTTTTACTCTCTCTCTACCAGAAGAGGTTATTCCTTCTGGTTCCCTTCCTCCCCCTTGCTGTGGCTGTCCCTCCAGGGGCCTGTGTGACCCCAAAGTTGCAAACATCCTGGCTTTGCACGAGGTTCAGGACACGAAAAATTGCTCTAATTACAAAAACAGATTAGCTACCTGCCTAACAATATTTGTTTGCAAGAAAGACTTGGAAAAGGAGTGGATTAGAAGGGATCTTAATGCTCATCCAATGCCACCCTCCACCATGGGCAGGGACACCTTCCACTATCCCAGGCTGCTCCAAGCCCTGTCCAGCGTGGCCTTGGGCACTGCCAGGGATAATCACACATTTTAACACACACTGGCAAGATGTTTCAAATTATCCAACAAGAAATCATTATTCAGAGACGGCAAAAAACCCCAAACAACATGAAGTTCTTCTAAGGGGAAGAACATGGAAATCTGACAGGTTTGGAGGTTCATTTATCTTTATTGTCATTTAGCAAATAAATCCTGCAAAGATATTCTTTCAGGAGTCCTGAAGTAGAGCTCTTCTAATTTGTTTGATTGTTTTTCTTTGATTGTTTCTCTGGAGTCTATTAATACAACTCCAAAGTTTCAGCAGGAAATAATTCTTAACAGCTCTTACCTGATGAGAGTGAAAATTGAACAGAACTGGAACTTCCCAGTTTCTGCCTTTTCTCCAAAATGCCTGGCTGCTTATATTGCAAGACACTCTGAGTTGTGCAGAATGTTTTCAAGGCCATTTAAGACCTAAACACAAAGGGGATCTTTGCTACTAAGGAAAAAAAAAAAGGTAAAAAATAAAAGAGAAAGAAACAGTACATCCAAATCCACCTTTCAGTCCAGGCACATTTTCTGTATGCAGAAACCCTGAGAAGCCCTGGAAAGATCACACACAAGCCAACACAGAAAAAAATATGACTCTGCGTCTCTTCAAAAGCACATGGTCTTTTCTTTCCTTTGCAGAACTGTATGTTCTTGACCAGGACAAAAGTTTTTGAAAGCTGACAAGTCAGATTTGATAAGAATTCAGATGCTCAGTGTCTGCCACTGCTTAAGAAATAGCACAAGAAAGAACAGTAATCTAAAAAAAGGCACTGGATTAACAAAAGTTGATAGAGAAATGTTACTCCGCGGAAGATGGAAACACAGAAAATGAAATGTATTAATTATTTAGGTAAATGAACAGTTGCTAAAAAACCACAAAGTGTCAATTAATTCTAAAACTGTTTCTATTCTGGTGGAAATTTCATTTTTAGGCTACAAGATTTCAAGGATTTGTAAGGCAAAGACAATTAATTGCTGCACATAATACAAGACTGGGTG
The DNA here is from genome assembly GCA_013398115.1 of Falcunculus frontatus. Taxonomy (NCBI): domain Eukaryota; kingdom Metazoa; phylum Chordata; class Aves; order Passeriformes; genus Falcunculus; species Falcunculus frontatus. The sequence goes on from VZRV01004038.1 coordinate 441,598, forward strand.
AGCAACCCAAAAACTGCACGACTACACAAAATACACATTTTGAATTTGGAAGAGGAAAATTCCTCCACTTGGTTTTTTATACCTCAGTCTTTGACTTCTTTGTGGTCTTTTCTTTCTCTGTGTCTTTATGTCTGAGAGCACATATTTATAAAAATATATATAATATATAAAAATTTTTATATATCGACATAAATACATAAATATTTATATAGATGTACATCGATTCACTGGTTCATAATGACTAAATGCTTTACAGCTCGTGCACAATGGGCACAAACCTCATTAAATAATGTTGACCTATATCTTACAAGTCCACCAACACACCTTCAGTAAAGATGAAACCATTCATGACATGGCCAAACAGAAAATCCGTCCAAGTCTGTCTGGTGCCACTATTTTAGGAAGAATGGAGCAAAAATCCTGTTGAGCTCCTGCAGAGCAGAACCCAGCAACTTCAAGTGAGTTCCACCGTGTCTCTCAGGCTATGCCAAAATTTGATATATGATATGATGTGAGGGCTGTAATCACAATTAAAGGACAGCACAGTGCTTGACAAGGGCTACTATAGGAACCTGCCCCACCTCATCTATGCTGGGTATTTATAAATTGTGCAAGAGGCTCCTTACTATGAACATGTGCTTGGGAAAACGCCCAAATCATCCAGATAAAATATTCTGCTGGTGTAAGTCTGAGTAACTGCATGAAACTATATTTGAACACATCACTACCACCCATTTGTGCTTCCCAAGCAAATTGGCCCAAAAATGTCCAGGCTTCAAAACGTGGGTGACTCGTCCCTTCCCAGGGAGAGGGAACAACCCCTGCATTCCCTGGCTGGACAAGTGGGTGAAACCCCTCTCCACGTGAGAGGCTCTTTGTTTTGTGATGATCAAGGATTAAAGGTTACAGACCTGGGACACAGATGCCAAGCAGTGATTTGAGACGTGTTTTAAATCAGTAAGAAAGTTGTTCACACTTTTAGCACCACGGTGTAAATCAGGGCTCTTTTTAAAATCTCTTTTCTAAGCTAGAACAGCCCCTGAGACTGGCTGGGTCCTTAAAGCAGGACTGAACAATTTAATCCAGCACAACCAGACACACAGTCTGGTGGCAGATTTGCATATTATACTGTACCAGAAATAACCAGGAGATTCAGCAGGAATCCTGCCAAATTTCCTTTAGGCCTACAGTAATTCCACAAAAAGTGATACAATTTGTGCAACAAATGGATGGCATTTTAGATATTAATGTTTATTTTAAAATGACTTTGATAATGTACACTGCTTATTAATTATTTCAAGATTCAAATTATTAATCTCCACTTGGACATCATGATAAGTTCTCTTCTGTTTAAAAATAAAGTCCATCTATAATTGCAGCATGGAAGTTGCAATGAAGGAGAATACTGGCAAACAATGATCCAAGAACAATTTTTCAACAAGTGTTTTAATTTTGCTAACAGGTTTTCAGGTGAGGTGGAGAGACAAATCCTCAGTCAGACACCATCCCACGAGGCTCTCAGTTCAATGCCAGCTTTGACTTTTTGAGTTTTCCAAATTATTAATGCAAGGTGCAGCTCTACAGTGGAGCCCAGGTGAAGGCTGAAGGACAGAGCAGGGCTGGTAAGTCTGGGTTCCCTGTGCTCTGCAGCCTCTGCTGGGGCCTGTGACAGCAAGAAGTGCTGAGAGCACAGGATCCCAGACTGACGAGAGAGCAGGGAAAAGGCACAGCTCTTGGCTTTGCTCAGCATCCTTCTGCCCCTGAGTCTTGAATGGGAAACACCAGCAAGTCCAGGGTCACAAGAAACATGTAAAAAGCAGATCTTGATCAGCAGCCTCCTGTTCTGCTGCAGGAGAGCCTGGATGGCAGCTCTGGAGAGGTGTTTGCCAAATTTCTGTGCCACACCAGCCAACAGGGCAGTGCATGGTGGCACTTTTTACCCCCCCCTGCAGAGATCCTGACTTGCTGACTGCAAAGGAATTTCGCTTCTGGCAGAGGCAGAAGCATCTCCACACCCACAAAGCACGAGGGACTTCTCCCAGGATGGAAGAAGTCACAGAGCAATTATCCCAGTCTCTGATTACATTAATAACCTACGAGCTGGCTTTGCTCTGAGGACCATAACTCTCCTTTATTGCCTGCAGTCAGAAAGCTCTTTGGATCTGCACTGAGTGATTACAAAGCAGGACAACCAGGTTTGTGTCTGGCTCAGCTGTGGAGCAGTTCCTAACCAGGCTGCTGGGTTTGAAACATCTCTGGGTTCCCCCTCTCCTCACATCCCCGTGGCCAGCTCTGGGCAGCTGCTTCATCCAAGCACTCACTGGATTGCAGACAGCAAAAGCACTTTTCCTGCAGTACCTCCTCATGTCCTCTCCTGAGCTGCGTCTGAGCTAGGAAATATGAGACAAAGGACGAGTCCTGCTGCTCCTTCAATAGCTGGAATTTAACCAGTAGGAAGTTAGCACATCTGGTTCCTTGTCTCCATTTCTGCTGCTCATACTGTTGCAGAGATTATGCACTGTGTGACTCACATTGCAACTTCTAATATTAACTGCCTGATTTCCCAGTGTTGCTGGGTTTTTTTCCGCTCTAGAAGGATGACTTACAAAAGATTTCTCTGTCTCCTTCACTTTTAAAGCAATTAAAAACAAACAATTTAACAAATCACTAACTGCCAAGAAGTGTCCAAATTAGATCTTTTCATAGCCTTCTTACTTTTGATTTGGAACAGAACCAATTGGCTTTGAGATCTCTCCTCAAAAAGATACTTCTGCTAACATTTCAGTCTACTGAAAATAGCAAAACAAAATAACTTTTAATGTTTTACAGTATGGCTTCAACAAGCTAAAAAAATTTCTAAAGATGTACATTTACACCAGGTACTATTTGGATTTAACTCCAGTGTCATGTTTCTAGAGTCTAAAAGACAGATGAAGGTTTGCTAATATCATTCTTTCCTCATTATTCAAATAAATGTTGATGCAGAACAGAGGCAGCAAAGAAAAGAGAATGGAAGGCAAAAAAATAATCACTCCCTGTTTCTTAATAGTCTGGATAAGATGGATTTGTATGTTTTGGCTTTCAGTAGCAGAAGCAGAATTTCTATATAAGTGTCAGCTTGGGCAGGAAAATCCAACAACTGGCTCCCCTACCCCCAGCACTTAATTCTGATTATTGCCAGACAGAAGTGCCTCCTTCCAAAGAGCACTTGGAGAATGGCCCCATTGTACAGGGGCAGAGGGGCTCCCTGCTCCAGTGGAAACTCTGTTATCTCCCAACAGCTGCTTACAGTTAACTGCAGCCCCACTTAAAGCCTTTAAAGTCTGCTCCTCGTTTAGTCTCGGATGCATGGGAACGGCTTTTGGGATATTAACCTGTTGTGGGCTGTCAGGGCAGTGCTGGGCCGTGGATCTGAGAGCTGAACAGGCTTCACCTTCACCACAGTGCTCCCAAACCTTGTGAATAAAACTTCTTGTGTTCTCTTTGCCTTACTCAGCACTTGGAGCTAATGAAAGGTTAAAATTTCCAGAGCTAAGTCAGCAGATACCTATCCAAAACCATTTAGACAACCCTTAAAAAACCCCCACACATAATGTAGAGATTTTGATACTAAAACAGGAGAACTGGAGAAAGGAAAAAAAGGGAGTTCTTTTTGTCCCCCAATAAAGTCAAATGCTGCCTTGTCAGGTTTTCATCGCTTTTTATTTTATGCTATTCCTTGCAGACAAATACCAATAGTTGCTTAGGATTCTTTCAGAAAAACAGAAAAATTTTGCCAGCAGTATTTCTCTCCTGTTGATTCTTACAAACCTTAACGGGGAAAAATATCACTGCTCAGACTGCTGCCTGCCACTTGGCTGAATTGTGAGAACACCCAGAAGGAGGCACGGAGGTTTTGCTGTAATTAAAACGTGCTGCTGCTAAGGGGACACAAACAAAAGGAAGTGGGGAGGGAGGAATGCTCACACACATGCAAGGAAGCTGCAGATGAGCTGGCAGCATGGGCACTTCAATGCCACCTAATTGCCACTAACAAGGTCTAACAAGGTGTCTTTTTCAGCAGGACCGAGCACAGTCAAGACACTGGGGGGGGGCGGGGGAGGGGGTTGAAGTGACCCTAATTCAAGGTTAGAAGGCCCAGTGTTGCTTGTCTTACCCAAGTGCAAGTTGCTCTGTGAAATATTCAGCACCACTCCCCGCCCCCGGCAGCGTTTGGCAGTGTTCAGGGAGACAATGACACTGGAGGCCTCTGCTGCTCCAGCATAACCTCCACTGCCACATCCAGATGGGAAGGAACAACAGCGTTTGGTGGGATTCAGTTGTTCCTCTGCCATCTCTTTCCATACTCATAAGTGAAGTTCGTCAAAGGATGTATTTTTACTGAGGAGACCTCGTGTGGCCCAATATCCCTAAAAGTTTAGGCACGCTCTTGTTGCTGTAATAATTTACAAACTATTTTGAGCAAGCAGTTGCAAACAAACAGCAAGTTACATTTGCTAGGTTTGCAGACTCCTTCTGCGACAAATAAGGAACACTGGTTGAGTCTAGCAGGATTTTTTCAATTCTTAAATGGTAGTATTCCACAGATTTTGAACATTCTTCAGTACTCCCTCCCATCCTCTCCACTACAGCTGGCAGGCAAAGTGGCATAGATTTTTTTTATTAGACTTGGCCATTGTCACTGGACCGCTGGCTGCCCAGAGGCCAAGCAGGCGACTATAGCAAGTGTCCTGACTGGCAGTGTCAGAAACAGGCTGACAAGATTGCTGATTTGAATAATTGGTTTATTAAGGGCAACCGGGGATGGGCAGAGGGGAGTAGCCCCAGTGCCAGGCACAGCAAGGCAGAGCTGCGAAATGTCGATGCAGGTGCGACGTCGGGTGCTCCCTCAGTGAGCAAGGCACCTCAGGAGAACCCAGTGCAGAGCACTGGAACAGTTTTTATAGTCTTTGGCTCGTTTTTGATTGGCCAGAACACTTTTGATCCATCATTTGCATGCCTGACGTTATTGGCTTATTTCAAGATGCATTCTGGACCAATCATTTTCCCAGGGGCTGATTCTGTTGGTTCTTTTTATCGTCCGATCCTGATCTTCCTTGATGACACACACAATGATGGTATAAAGTTGTTTCTGTGGTCAGTTTTAGGTATTTCTCCAGAGCACCCTGTCCTGTGAATCGGGCCCACGCCTGCTGGATGTTCCCTGCCTAGACTGCTCCCTCTGGTCCCAATATAACAGCATAGAACTTTTCAGATACATTTAAACTAGTTTTAACTAGGTTACAACCAAACGTATAAACTTGACAATTATCATATACATTTTAAAACTGTTAAATATTTCTAACTCCAGCACACCTCAGCTCCATTACATTGTTAAAACTTGACCTATTAACTTTATTAACATTCTAACACTCAAACTGAAACACTCATAACAATTAAACGTTTCTACATCCAACACAGTCCTCAACTCTATTACATTGTTAAAACTTTCCTATTAACTTTATTAAAATTCTAACACCCGGACCAAAACACTCATAACAGCAGGACTGTCAGCTATTTCACAGCCAGGTGGAGGCACTCTACAGAGAGCAGCCTGCCCTGGGACTCCTGCGAGGAGCTGGCAGCAGTCAGCGGGAGCAAAGCAGCGAGAGGGACTCTTTGTAGCAGCAGTTCCAGGCTTTATTCCCCGAGCCAGGGCCAGAAGAACACAGAGGCCAAAGGGAGTGCCACAAAGAGCCCAGGGAAGGGGATGACAGCAGGTTTTATAGAGGACGTGGAGAAGGGCGGTACAGAGGAACAAACCAATGGGGAAATGATGTGGGGTGACAGGAAACCAATTAAAAGGTTTGTAGGGAGGGACAAATCCAAACCAACCAATAGGGAATACAACTGAACTGATCTGTCCAGAACTTAATTACATAGGCAATTAGGGAAATGCATAAACATGAAGGAAGGAACCAATGGACAACCGAGTAGGATAGAACTTTCTAGAACAGGGGGAAGTCCATCAACCAGGGAGACACCCAGTGGGCTGTGGCCTAAATCTCAGTGCCACCCATGGCACCACCCTCTGATCCACCCTCAGACCCACTGTCCAAAGGAGGGGAAATCTACCCACTGGATGTCTCTATTGATACACAGCCCAAAGGTGGGCTGGGCCACCACAACAGCCATGTTATTAGGTAATGCTCTCTTCTTTTGCTCCACCCTCTAGCAGAGCTCTGTAACACAGGTAGCCAGGTTTACCAGCCAGTGCTGCACCTGGTTTCAGGTTCAAAATGACCTTGAGCTACTTTGCGTTGCTTGTTCTTCCTGAGAATTATTTAATGGGTCAGAGAATTGCCCTGAAGACCTACAAGCTCTCTCCTTACAGTTTGAAAGTTCTCTTTTGCAGCCTGGGATTTGCCAGGAACAAACTTCTGGGGTGCTGAGATACCTGGAAGTGGCTGAGCTGTGCTCAGACTGCACGTGGCCGTGGCACCACGGTGGGGAGAAGGCAGAGATGTTCGATTGCCCACCCCAGACAGCAGAGCTGACCTGAACTCCAGCGTCCCAGCCGTCTGCTCGACAAGGAGCTCAAATTTTGTGTGGCCAAAATAGTCCTAAGTGGGATGCACATGCCTCACAGTCAAACACAAATGCATACTGAGCTCTGCTTTCCTCTCTCTTCAGTCATAGCTGAATGCATTTCAAGCCCAACCCCCAAATTTTAAATGTGTTTCATTACTACTTACACAATTAAACAATGGGAATTCTCTAGGGGTTAAAAAAAACCCCAACACACCAGCAAGGACATGTGGACACTTGGATGCACTTCTAGGCAGAAAGAGAAGTCCACATTTCTCCTGGGAGTTAAAATCATACCACAAACCTGCTCTCAGGTGCCCCGTGTGGGTTATCATTAATGCAGGACACTGCACCCAATAAAGGAATTAATTGCCTTCAAATAGGGCAGAACTGAAGGAAGTGATGTCTGATCCAAGAATCAACACCAGCTACCCCAACTGAATCTGGAGAACATCACAAGGCCAGATTACACCAGAAGATACACTTCCAAGGCTATAGGTAAAAGGCCTAACAGATTTAGTTAGAGAGAGATGAGTTTTTCTGAGTACAGTGGGAAAGATTTGAAGAACTGGCCTTCAGCATGACAAAGAGCTGAAATACGTCATAAACCCAAAGCACAAGCAAATGAATTGTTCCCAGAAATTTCCTTCCAAGAGATAATACTAAGGCTGCAAGACAGAGGTTTTCTTTGGTTTTCCTTGGAGCAGTTAGGCTGATGTCAGGCTGCCCACATGGCACCTCAACCACCAATTTATTTTCCACAGGGTTTCATACCCCAAGATCACATACAATCAATTAATTGAGGGCCTGGATGCCCTGTGAGATCGATGCAAAGATATTTGCTGACTTCTCTGAGTTTTACAGCTGGTCCTTCCATTCCTTTGCTGTTCCATAATGAATGTTGTTTACAAGGCAGGACATATTTTTAGTTTATAAATGCAGCTCTTGTCAATACTACATAATTTTGGGACATTTAAATGAGGAAAAAATCCTGATGCCTTAAATCACTGCAACGTTCCCACAGAAGAACAAGATGGATGTCACAACATAGTCCCCCTTACTTTGATGTTATAGTAAGAACGCTTCATTTCAAGCATAACCTTTGTTCTTAAGAAACATTTGGCATTAGGATTAATGAAATTAGGCTCTTTATTCCAATATAAATGTAAAAAATATAAATTTAAATATTAAAAAAATTAAACATAAAAAATAAAAATAGAGTTATAAATATAACAATTTAAAAATATAGATATAAATATAGCAAGTGGGGATGCCCTGTTTTATTTCTCATGCACAAATTGGTCCAACCCTATTCTGTTTCTCCAACCTTTGTGGAAGGACTAATTAGAAAAAAAGTGGTGGATTCAGAGGAACCTGGTGACAGCCTCCACAGCCAGCACAGGTTACAGGCCATCCTCTAGAGACTCTCACAGGACATTCTTGGCAGCTTCTCCACCCCACTGCTGCCCTATGGGCACACCCAAGAATCTTCAAATCCTTCTGAAACTGAAGGGCCCAGAACTGCTCAGAGAGCCCAAGGTGAGGCCCCAGCAGTGCTGGGAACAGCAGGGTGATGACGACCTCATCATGCTTCCAGAGTAGAAAGTGTTCTTTAAGTTGCAATTCAGTATCATTGCAGCATGTATTTTCATGGCTATTTCCATCACTTTTCTCATTTATCTCATTCTTCCCCCTGTGACAGAACTGCATATTCTATTGCAAACCCTGGGAAAGACCAATAGAGTTTGAAAAATCCTAAAAGGTTGGGTCTGTGTGTGACTTCTGTACAAGAATTAGGTTTATCTGAATTTTTGAACGGATTATTGAACTCTTAAGACTACTCTTATCCTTATATAGCTGTCTCTACTCACGAATAACCTGAGAAATTTGTTAATTGAAATTTTTTGCACTCCTCAAATAAAAATTGTCACAACCAGAGAAATATTTTGAATGAAAAAAAGGGATTTCGGTTAGGACAGCTCTGGTGAAGCCCAGCAGCCACCTTGCTTAGGATAAAGGTGCCATGCAGGGTGAGAGTAGCCTGAACCTTGTTCCAGTGCCCACATGTGCTCCCTGCCCCAAAAAACCACTAAAAATTTGTGAAAAAGGAGGCAACTCTTAGTCAGAAATTGAAAAGAAAACAGGTTTATTAAATAAAAAGGTAATTAGCCAAAAAAAAAAAAATCTGGGTCCACAGCGATTAGAGATTCCTAAAGCCAAAACAGCTAAAAAGCCCAAAACAAAGACCCCTCGATGCTGGGTCTTGCTTAAGGTAGCCTTAAGCTAAATCAAGATGATAAGCAGGCCTATAATCCCAACACAGGGCTCTGCCTAGGCTAGTCCCCAAGCACCAAGCAGCCTAGGAACAAGCTCAGCATAGGCAAAGGAGCAAATTTCAGTCTGTGCCTCGACTTTTATCACCTCCTTGCTCCTCCCATCCCTGCCCATTGTCCTGCCTCTTAGGTGAGAGATGATTGCTAGAGTCTGGGGATGATGTAAAGCCTTTCCTCCAGTGGCTCGTTGGGTTCTAGGGGGCAGGCTTTGGGGTGATGTTGTTCAGGGTTTTGGAGGGAAAACTCCCTCATTGAAATTGGTGGTTTCCATGGAGCTTGGTGACAGGCCAATGGCTAGTGTCTAAAAATAGTCTCTTGCCCATGGGTGAGGGGTTTTTCTCCCTGGAACACAACTGAACTTGGAGATTTGTTCAAGGAACGTTATAGGATTTCTCAATAAATGTAGACTCGAAACCAAGATTCAACCTTCAAACATTAATAAACATAGACCGCAAACTCTCATTACCTTTAAGAGCTAATTAACAACTTAATTAACCATCAACGTTATTAATATTTTAACTTGATCACTTGTCACTTCACACATGTGAAAGCCAACCTTCTGATTTCATGTTTGACAAAACTGATCATCAGCTGAACTCAAACCCTCCTTGTTACCAAAAAGCCGTGGTGTCCCAAAGGCTTTGTTGCTGCCCACCCCCAGAGCGTTTCCAACATCTGGATGATCCCAGCTGTGCCCCAGCCCCTGCCCAAACCCAGCCTGACCCTGCCTGGGCTCCCTGTCCAACGACTCCCCCAAACAATAAGCATTTTCTCCCTTCAGCCCCAGCCAAACTCTTCACAAAATTCATTTAAATTACTGTGTGAGATGTAATCACAGTGCTAATAGATCACTTACAGAAATAGGATTTTTGCTTTCAGGATCTCTTTCCATTATGCTAATTCCAAAGCTAAGGTCCATGACCATTATTAGCCCACACCTTTTATTCCTGTAATGCTGTGCAGCAGGGTGTTAAAGAGACTGCCAGCTAATGCTGTGACTGTGGGCCAGTTACAAAACTGAAAAAGCACTTTTAATAATGCTATATTGATCAAAATTCTGGTCAAGACTGTAGAATATACACAGTCACTAGAGCAGCATCAAGCCACTTAGCAAAGCTTTAGTTTTTCTCAGCTCTCTGTGCCTGTCTGTTGGTTTGGGGGTTTCATTTTGAGAGCTTTCAATTTGTTTCTGTTTTGCTTTGGATTTTATTTCTGTTTGTTTTTAATAAATCTTTATTTCTAAGAATTGTAAAGGATTCTAAATTTATTTCTAAGCTTGCATTATTTAAAGAAACTGAGTGTAGCTATACTCTGGGCCTTTAAATAAGTAACGGTCAAATTACTACAAAAAGGCTTTGAGATAATATCCCTACAAAAATAAATTCTCTGGTTTTAAAGTCTCTCCAACTGAAATTTAGTCCATATTTTCTTAAAGTAAAGCATTTGCTTAAGCTTCCATTCTATATCAGGCAGTGACATAAGAGAATTCTGCTAGGGTAAGGTTTGTCCCTTATCCAGGGCTTCTTCCAGGATTAGAGGCCTAAATTAGCAACTCCAATATCAGAGTTGCAGTTGCTCAATTACATTTATATGGGAGTTATATAGGAAAATCTAAAGGAAATTCCACACTGGGGAAAGCAGCTTCAGTGAAGGAATGCCCACTAATGCTTCCAGCTCCGTGGAATCCCCAAAAACCAGGACAGGCAGGTGGATGTGAGGAATCCACACAAAAAGTGTCTGTTTTCCTCCTTAGACACAGATTTGGGTAATCTTGAAAAACGTGGAAATAGCCTAATGAATTGTGGTCTGTTATCCTGGGATTTAACTATTCAGAAGTGGTAAAATATCAATTAACATTTTCAGGGCTGATTGTGTGTGCTGGCCCTTTGTTCTTCTCTGCTGGCCTAAGGCAATCCAAAGGCAAGAACAATTTCCCAACTCAGGAAGAGGGATGGAACACGTTAATAATAAGGTCAGGATTAGAAAGATTGGAATAGAAAGAAAATACTGCTTAGAGAGCTTGCAAAAAACACCCTGCACCAAATATCACCATTATCTTCTCAACACAGCAATGCTCTGTGCAGTTTGGGTTGTTAAATTCTGGTTTGTGACAGTGAATTAGAAAGGAATAAATAAAAATATCATTTTCTTGGAAGGCATCAAGAAAAGGAATTATACGGATCAGTGTGTGGCATCTCAAGAATTTATCTTGGATACAGAAATATATTTAGAGTGGCATCAGCTGTATCCCAGTGCAAGACGAGGTGAGAAATTATTAAAAAAAAAAAAAAAAAAAAGGAAAAAAGTCATCTTCCCTTCCAGTTTGAGTGAAATGTTTCCTAAACTAAATGAAGACAGGAAGGGATAAAGCCCCTGGATAAAGTTCAGATTTCAGAACAAGTATCTTTGACGGTTTAGGGAGCTGAACTTTTTGGAAATTGTTGTTCAGGGTATCCCATGGCTGCGAGAACCCACGAGAGCTCAGCCTGACCAAGTGCAGGACTCTGAGAGCACCAGACATCCAGGAGAAATCACATCACTGTCACCTCATCCTCTTTCAGGCACAGTCACTCCTGCCTGCTCCTCTTGCTCCAAGCTGAGGAAGCACTAACTAAAAGGCATAAAAATCCCTAATGAAGCATGTTTAAGAAAAGCGATGTAGGGAACAACCAGACTCTCCAGCCCTGACTGAGCTGGATTTTGAACGCTCTCAGAACCACAAAACCCAAGTTTATGAACAACTCTCTGCAAGCATACCAAAGGGCCATATCCCCCATGCTGTACAGCACTCATTCCTGCTGGAAAAGAACATCCCATTGCCATAGCAGCCCCTGGGAGTGGGGGTTAAGGAGCACTGCAGCCAAATCCGTGAGTCTCCTGAAACCCATGGTCTGCCTGGCACCTGCCCTCCCTTTGAGATAAGTTGACTTTATTCCTCTGCTTTTGACAGGATAAATGGATGCTTCAATCTCTTGAAAAAAATCAAAGCATGTACAAGTATGGCCTGGCCTGGCCTCTGCAGCCTTTCAGGGATGCTTTCCTGTCACACCTGGAGAGACCAGCACTCACTGGGCATTAAAAACACTCATTTTCCCCTGCTGTAATATCATGGTCTCTTGATAAGGACTCATCCAGAAATTAATCTGCTAAACTTATAATCAAGGTAAATCTATGCAAGAAAATCCCAGAGGACACGTAAACTATCCAGACTACTAAAACCTGATTTTGCTTGGGCTCCCTTCCTAATTGCTGAGATGTTCATACATTAAACCCTTCCTTGTTAATAATACTGAAAACCAATTATGAAGACAACCACTACAGTTGTTTCTCCCTAATATTTTACAAGCCTGTGGCTTGGGTTTTTTTTACCACCCCACAAATTTACAGTGTTGTCCTTGTGAAGATAAAAGGGCAGGGTGAGTAGCTGAGACCGTTGGTCTTGTCTGAGAAAATAAAACCTAATAAATTCCAAATACATAATTAAAGAGAGATGTAAGGAGACAGGTGAGAAGGGGAAGCTATAGGTTAGAAATACTGATTCAGCCTGAAAGAAGAGGATTTCCATGCAAGTGTGTGACACTTTTCCTTGCACTACACTTCCTGAGGGACATATGGGGGTTTTACAGGGCTTTAAAAATTTATTTATAATAAATTTACTCTTTACAGACACAGTCTGACAGGTTTCTGGCAGCAATCCTTCAGTTTATTTATCCAGTCAATAGCAATCTAACTTCCCAATATATATTTTTAATCCTCCCTATCCATTCTTCCAGAAACAACAGTCTTCAGGTTTTGCTTACACCAAGTTTTTCTCCTGAAAACTCTGGAAGCTCTCAACTAATTAGCATTGATGTAAGGCTGTCTTGTTTCTGTAAATGATTTACAAGATGTGCTCTGATTGTTCCTCAGCACCTGATGTATTCCTTTCTACTCAGCCACATTTAATGCATTTCAATAAAGACACAAAATTATCTCCCCAGGAATGTGACTCAGGCAGCAATGTCACGCACTGTAACACTGAAAGTTTTCCTCCATTCTGCATTGGTTAATTATAAATGGTTTTTTTTCTAATGGATGCATTTTGGAGGCTAATGAACAGAAGAGATTCATTCCTCATCAAGGGTGACAGCAATCATTGTTAGGTGTTGAGCAGACATCTACAAAACCAGTTAGCAATAATAAGACTATGAAAAGTTTATAGGATATGCTTTTTAAAATGATTGGCTGTTGTAAGTGCCTGTTGAAAAGATTCCCCACTTCAGATATATTCTAGGCAAAAGGCAGCCTTTTGAGGACAGAGTTTTTCTCATTGTCACAAATACACAGATCTGACACACAACTTCCTGGCCAACACATGCAGCAAAAGGTGTTTCGGCAGATGTGACCCTTTGAAACAAGGAAGAGCTTAAAAGAAACCCTTCTAAAAGCAGATCTGATGATGGTGGCCAAATGTAAAATGGCATCCTGATGCTGAAGGATCACTTTTGTCAGAATTAGGCAAAAAAAAAAGGCTCAAAATTTTTTAAAAATATACAGGTAAGTCAAAAAGAAAGAAATATCTGGAGGCAAATGCTCTTCTACCATCATAAAGGAATTGTTCCTGGTTTTGGGTACTTGTACTCAAATGCTGGATCCAGCAGCAGTGCTGGGAACCTGTGAACTGAAGCTTCCTGAGGGGAGGATTTGGTTACAAAACCTTGCTTTGGACAACTGCTCTAACCAAGACTGTTGTTAGCTGGTCTAAAATCCAGAGGGAAATAAGGAATAACCAGGTCCCTGGACTAAAAGTGGCTGAACAGAATTAAAAACTTTCAGAGCAGAAAAAATTGTATTGGTTTAAACCTGGTTTAACACATTCTAGAATCATGATTATTAAAGTTATAATTTGGTCCATATTGCCAGGGATAATGGTGCTTTGTATCCTATGCCTGTGTTCCCAAATCCTAAGCTAATCCTTATGCCATGCCTTGATCCTGTTTTATCAGCAAGAAGCATGCTTCAGAATTAAACGTATTTGCCAAATCTGAAGCTGTCATCACCAGCAGATCCTCTGTCTGTCACAAAAAACCCTATAAATCTTACAGTGAATATTTCTAGAGCATAAACTTGATACAAAAATGATCTAATAAAAACAACAAAAAAAGACATTTAGGCTTAAGCATCCAGTGCTAGGTCACTTCCACCTTATATTCAGTAATTGCTGGTTTACAGGCACAGATCATGCCGGGGACAAGCCCCATGTTTATTTACTCTTTGAAAGGTGTTTTTAACGTGTTGTATCGATCAAGGCGTCTCCCTTCCTAAAGCAGGAAGGCTTGAACTGTAACAAAAGTACATATTTATATCCTGGTGATGCCCAGTCACTGCACAGAGAGCAGCAAATAACCAGCTCTCAAATCTCCAAGAACTGGAGAATTTTATAAGCAAGACAGCATTAGCAGAAATCAGGGAACAAGAGAAACCTCAAATCCCAGAGCAGAGCCTGGCACGATCAGAAAGCAGCATCTCCATATCCATGGACACAGAAACAGCAATCTCTTACAGGAGGTTTAGGAGAAGCAAATTCCTCTGCTGCTTCTTCAGACAGGGCACAGGAGAAGAGCTTTACAGGAGGGACAGTGAGACAGTGAGAGATCAGCTCCATTTGCACCCCCAGAACTGTCCCCACTGGGGGTGGCCAGCAGGAAACCGGGCACACCAAGCACTGATAAAACACTGCACCTGCCTCTCCCTCCACTCCAACTGGAAATAAACTACTGCAAAGTTATAGCCACAGCCTCAAATACATATTTATGAAGGAAAGTAAAGAAAATAATACATCATCAGTTTTCAAGAGGTTTTATACCAGCTCCTTATCCCATTAACCTCTGGTGATTTATAACAAGCTGTCATATCATTAACACAAAAAGTCAATAATTGCTGTCACTACATTTCCAACCCTGTGCTCACAGTGTTCCCCAACTTCAGCAAGAGGGATGATTAATGAAGCTTTTGCACAGCCTCTGATACTTATATTTATCTTTCAGCAAATGCTAAGTTCAGTTGATCACAGCACATGGTAAATTGACTTTCTTTTGCATCAGTTGCCAAGAGAACCAGGATGGCTCTACCTGGAAAGTTATTTCATTTCATTTCATAGTAGAAGGGAAAAGGAGACCAAGAATCAAATGCTCACCAAGGTCTTTTTAAACTCACATTTTCCTCATATAACTGTTTTCTGTCAAAACAAACCTTCATTCAAAAATGAAACTAGCTCTCTTCACTGGAGAAATAACCTTCACTATGCAAATCAATTCACTTACCCAACCTTGCAAACAAATGCTTCCAGAAACAACAAAAATAGTGAGAATCTTATTAGCAGCTTTCCTGCTCCTTGCACCCAAAAACTCCCAATAGCTGCAACAAAAGCATCAGGAACAGAGCAGAGCCAATGCTGAGCACTTTCGAAAGCCAAAGTGGACTCAGTGTTATAGCTCAAATCATTCAGTGCTAGCCTGAATTAACAGAAGAGTCAAGCGAGTCAAAGCTTCTCATCACCTCACTGTCCCAGCAGAAAGGAAGGTTCAGATAGTTTGCAAAATAAAAAAGCTAAATAAATACTGAGATTTTCTTACTAAAGTCTTTCCTCTTTTCCTTCAAGGGCTGAATTTTTAAGGCAATTGAGAGACAGATCTGTTTTTCATAAAGACTTCATTATGTTTTGAATTTTGAGGGGTATTTTATATTGCAGTGAAATCCCCCAGCTTTCGTGCTCCAATGGAACCATGCACTATTCTCAAACTCAAATTCTCATGTTAAAATAGCAACCCTGCCACAAACCAAGTCATGCCAGTGCTTTGAGCAAAGCAGCCCTCCAGAATGAGCACTTATAGATGAGTTTCCATGTTGGAGTAAATTCAGAACACATCATTGTGCTCTGCTGCAAAGAGCTCAGAATAAAGAGCCAAATCCATCAATGCCACAAACTACTCTGCCAGCCTGGGGAGCAAGGAAGGCACGAAAGCACATGTCTGAACACTCCCATATCTACTGCAGACCAGGCTTTTCTGCAACAGAAAATGCCAGCTGAAAAAAATTGTAGTTATAATAATGTCTCATTAGTAGGTTCCTTCTTTACTGGGACATTTCGCACTTTAAAACACTTTGGAATAAGCAGCAATCAGATTTAACACCCTGGTGTTCAAACATCAAGAGGAAACAAACTCAGGTTTAAAATCTAAAGATGATTTTTACTGTGCAGGTGCTGGTGAAATGCAGATCTTTGAAGGAAAAGAACATCACCTACATGCATATTTTTTCTCCTTTTTTGATTGTTCTCTCTCTGGAGAATTTCTACAAAATTTTTATTCAAACTTGTACGAAACACTAATTTTAATAAAAGGAAAACCAAACCCCAAAATCACCCACCTCAGAAGCAGTAGTTCAAAATTCCTGCCCAGAGCCCAAATTTTATTTATCTATTTAGAGACAACATTCATGTACACACAACATGCATTAGAGAAGGTCCTTTTCCAAGGCATGGAATGCACTACCTTAGGTATTTAAGGATTTGTTTGATAGACTTTAGAAATACACCATATTTACATTCTATAAATGTTATTAGACCATTCAAAACATCTGACATTTCTGCAGACACACATTAATGAGATACTCCAGAGACTAAGATTCACGTTAAATCAGTCCCCTCAAAGAAACTTCTACACTAAATACATAACAAATCATGTCTTACACAGAAGAAAAACAAAAGAACAGCGCTTAAGTGAAGAACACTTTATTCATTTGCTTTCAAACCCATTTCCTAAACATTAGTATTTGTATCAGTGATGTTTTATAACACTGTGAATAAAACCTGCATTTATTGTTTATTGAGGGGTAGTTTTCAAACACTTTTGATCATCTTTGTAGGGCTTCAGACCAGCCCTACCAGGAGCATGTCTGAGGGTGCTAAAGCTGGACTGGAAGGATGAGAGAGTCTCTGCAAGCCTTAAATCCAACACTGGCACTTGGCTGAGCCCCTGGACAGCACACAAATTTATTTCCAGGTCAGAAACTCTCCAGCCTTTCTCACCTGCTGAGGATTGCAGCAAATTCTTCCCTTCCCCAGAGATGAGATCTGAGAGCAGAGCAGGGAGGGGAAAGGAAACAGAGAAGCACCAACTGGCTCAGCTGCACCCTGGTGGAGGATTCCAAATCACTCCCATTTCCAAACAGAAATCAGAGCTCGAGCTGAGGTTTGGGGGCTCAGGCTTTGGAGAGGAGGAAGCGAGGAGTTATTTCTCACCACACAGAAGTGAGTGAGAGGCCAAAAACCCAACCACACCCCAAAGCCCAGCACTGGGTGTGCTGTGTGTTATTGAGAATGCTCTGAGACCCCAAACACCCACCGGACAGGGCTTGGTCCCTTCTTCCAACCCAAGCAGTCACCAGGAAACCAATTCCAGCTGGAACTCCAACTCCTCTGCAAACCTGGGTTAGAACCTACAAGTGGAGCCAGGTCATCTACTGCTCTAAGGCTCTCCAAGGTGGGGCTGCACCCAAAATATCCAGGCACCCTTTTTTGTCACATTTTCTGGTCACCTCTGCACAAGGAAGCCTCAATAATGTGTTCCTTGCTGTACAGAAAATCCCCTTCATGCACGCATCCCTGAGAGCCCTGGCCCAAGCTGGAGGAGAATATTTGTTCTAAGATGTAATTTAGGATCACTCCTGTGTCTGATGTGTGTGCACATGTGAGCCTGTGGCTATTTGGGCCCCCTCACTTATACTCAGGCAAATAAAAGAAAATGTTATGACCTGGCAGGTGTTGACTGTGAGTTTGTCAGAAGAAAATGAGCATGTTGTCCCAAATAAGAGGAAGATATTTTAAACGCATCATATCTCAATTAGCCAGACAATTCTGACACCCACAACAGGTCTGATACATAGACAAAAAGGGTCTGTTTTCACACTGAAGAAGGAGAACTTCCCCTCACACCACCTGTGCACTGCAGAACATGTCAGCTCTTGTTTCTAAGAACATGCAAAGAGCTTTGAAACCATTTTTTGAAAACAAAAATAAGAAAGTAACAATTTATGTTTATTTTTTCATATAAAAATAACATCTCTAAATATCTTGTCACTGCCTATGAGAAGACTACATGAAAAATATGCAAAAAGTAGGATAAAAAACCACCATTGGAACCTGTACCCTCCAATTCTGACAGTTCTACTACACTTCAACCAGTCTGTTCCACAACATCAGCCCTGAGTGGAAGATCCAGTGGGAAGCCAAATTAATGCCTCTCATGGCACTGCGACTGGAGACATTTTCTTCTTTTTCTTTTTTAATTAAAGAAGTAATTTAAGTAAGGATGCTTAGATGTTATAAAGTCCAATTGCTCTCAGCTTGGAAACCTGGATGTTCTGTGTTCTTTTTAAACTCACTGCAACATATCTGTATTGACAAAGAAAGGGAAACTCCCAGAATTTACTTAATGTAGTTATCCCATAAATCAAAGCAATACAAGAGCCCTTTTACCCCCTAGAATATCTGTGTCAGCCCTCCTCCACCCCTCACCTGAGCCCCTCGAGATAAACCCCTCAGCAGTAACCGAAAGTTGCCAAATCCACAGTATTTTGGGAGGAGGGACATTGCTATCCCTGCTCCTGAGGCTCTCCCAGTGAATGTGCTCCTTCCCTGCTCTGCCTGGGAATGTCAGACTCGAGCCACGCTGCCCAAAGTGACCTTGAGCTACAGGCAGAGGTTGTACAAGTTCTCAAGAGCAAAGAATCATCTTAGAAGCTCTTTTGCTGAGAATTGTGTGCATTCAGCAACACCTTCTGAAGCTCTTCTGCTCCTCCCAGTTTTCTTACCATTTTCCATGCCTGCTTTTGGGACTAAGGTCATCAAGGGACTGCCTTAATTATCTGCCAGCACTCAGCACTGGGATGCCCACCCACACACTGCACTTTAAATGCAGTGCCACAGGGTTTTTATTTTGCTTTTTTTCAGGTTTACAGAGCAAAACAACATTAGTGTTTGTACCTTGCAAATATTATAACCTGACAGAGAATATCCCTCTGCTGTGAGCTGCCAGCTTTTGTCCCCCAGACATCTACCACACTTCTGAACCCATTTCAGAAAGTGCTCTGTGTTTGTGTGGGTCATGTTTTTATATAATGACCACAATAACTGGGTTTATGCAAACAGAAGAAATTTGCCAGGTAGAGGTAAAATATGTCAGGAGGATGGTACAGAGCAGGGTCTGTTTCTGTCTTTTCCCACTAATAAAGCCCAAATTTCCTGGGCAGAACAACAGCTTCCTTTAACACAAGCCAGCTCGAGTTTTTAATAGTGAACTGTAATAGTTGTTAACCTCCAGGTCACCTTCCATACACAGAATCCATAAACTGCTTTCTAAAATAATAAAATCACGCTTGAACAGGATGTGCACTCAACATATCAATGCTATGATATAAAATAACTGCTACTTAAAATAGAGTATTTCACCTCATTTTTAATTACTTAATTGCAAATACTTAATATTTCACTTCATGGCAGCAAATCCCAAAACCTTAGAGATCATTTGAGAGCAGCATCACCCTTCCAGATATTTGGGGGAAATCTACTTACTGAGTGAAAAAGATTTGTTTTTTTCTTTTCTTTTTCTAACTGTTTCCCTTTCAGATATCATAAGCAGGAAGCTTGCAAGGCACAGAATGTGAATTATCTTGAAAAGAGGCTGTCGTCTTAGGTTTATGGAAATGGAATAAATCTCCAGCTTAAACAGAACTAGAATAATGACTTCCTTTATATTCTTTCA
Source organism: Falcunculus frontatus (assembly GCA_013398115.1). Classification (NCBI taxonomy): domain Eukaryota; kingdom Metazoa; phylum Chordata; class Aves; order Passeriformes; genus Falcunculus; species Falcunculus frontatus. Next base: position 461,300 of record VZRV01004038.1, read on the forward strand.
GCATAGCTTTAAGAGCAAACACAAATCATCTGGGTGATATTTCAAAGTCAAACTGAAATACAGGGTGTATGTTGCAGTCATCATATATAGAGAGGCCTGTGCTGTTCTCTGAAAATATGGTTAACCAGGTCCAACAAGTGAGTAAAGAGCCCTTTTCATAAATACAGCTTTCCCTGCAAGCTGTACTTGCTCAGCTGGACTATTTACACCACGTATCAGAATTGCCATTTCCCTGCCCACAGCTCAGAAAGGCACAAGGCTTTCAGGGTAGGCACAGCAAATGGGGCTTCAGAACTCAAGAGCTGACAGCTACTAAAACAGACCTCTTGTGGCTGTCAGGATTGTCTGGCTAATTGAGATAGAATTGGTTTAAAATATCTTCCTTTTATTTGGGACAACAGGCTGATTTTCTTCCAACAAACTCGCAGTCAACATCTGACACCACCTTGGGTACTTGACAGAGCACACCCCAACTCCAGAGCAGGACCCCTTTAGTTCCTTTAAGGGCTGGGACATAAAATCTTCAAAAGAGGCCATGTACTGAGCACATGGCTGAAGTAAGGATGAGTGTTGTGCTGCTTTTCTGGAAAAAAAATACTTTACTGCAGTTTCGTTGCACAAAAACTACAGAACAAACCTTGGATTGCTGCTGTTAGAACACATCTTGATCTTTAGGAAATGGAAAAGCTGTAGGATGCAGAGGTACACAGAATAACACACCTTATAGCCAGTGGCTCCTTCCAGTCCCTCAGGACACTGTGGTCTCTGAGAATCCCATCACCAAACACTTGGGACAAGCAGGAGACAGCACAAATTCCCTCCCCAGTTGTTGTCCCTTTTTGTTGTCAAATCAGCAAGACTTCTGGTCCTTGCAAAGCTGGACTTTTTGCTTCAAAAATAAACATAAATAATATATCTTCTTCAAATATAAAAGAGTTGACAAATAGCTGCTTAATGAACCACATCCAGCAGTTCATAATTCCCTATTAAGGGCTTAATAAAAACCACTTATCTCAAAGGGCGGTTTTACAGCCTGATTTCCTTCTGATAAAGACATAACCAAAACTCCTCTGGTAAACTCAAAAGCTACACCACCCTCAAGGTACCTCACAGTAGTGGGATTGTATGTACAGCACCAATTCTGAAAAATGCCATTTAAAACATATTTTCAACCTGCCACTTTTAAAGATTACACACAGAAGCGTTCTCGGTGCTTTCCCATGCACGGAGAGAATTTGCATTGCTTGAGGTGATTTCCCCTTTGAAGAACTTTTAAATCACAGAGGAGCTGTCCCTGACAAAGATTTTTACATCTTTGGGTAACCGCTTTCCCTTTGAGAGTTTTCCTGTTATTGTGTAAATCCCCTTTTGAAGATTTGCATATTGATGAAGGAGCGCCTTTGAAGATTTCCACACTGTTGGGACGGGAGCAGCCCTTGGAAAAAAGCTCCCATCGTGGAAGATCTACCCCCAAAATAGTGTGTATCAACAGGGTATTATCCTCTCAAAAACAGCTTTGTCGATGTCTTCATTTAGTGAGATAAAATGTTCTTTCTTAATGCATACAAATCTCTCACTTTGTAAAGCTTCTGGAAAATACATTACAAAAAAAAATGTAGTTCTTTGTCTCCAGAAATTCTAATGAGAATTACCAAAGGGGAAACAGGGAGCTGAAGTGTTACCAGTTTTTTCCTGCCAAACAATAATTATGGCACTCATGCAACTGTGATAGTGGGGAGAGGAAATGTCCCACATGGGCTGGAACAGGAGCTCTGTGCTGGGATCCTTCAGGACAGCAGCACTAAAAGCCTCTCACTTAAGTAATTTTGCGCTAAAACAACCAAATGTTGAGTTTTCATTGTGTTTGGGTTTGGTTTTTTTTTTTTAAGACGCTTTTTTTTACTTAGTCAAACCAACCAATTCTAACCCCCCAGATTTTAGCAGAAATGAAACAAAATAATTTGGCAAGCTTGACTTGACAACCAAATTACACCCAAAACCCCATTTGCAAGATGCTTTCCAGTTCCAATTAAACTTGAGTGTCCACCAGCACTTCCAAGTGGAAGAACAGCCAGGAAAAATACTGGATTTTTTAGTATTTCATAATGTAGCTGACATTCTGCATGCAGCACCTAAATCTTCTGGCTTGCTTTACATGCCCACAAATAGAGCAGGCACTGGTGTAAGAAACTTTTTTTGACACACTCTTGTGGAATTCTGAAGTATTCATTTAAGAAAATGCAAGAGAATTCCCAAGCAATTACAAAAATATTAATGCAATGTACATATCAATGCCTCAAGTTAGCAAAGCCTGAAATAAGTCAAAGCTGGCAACAGGAAAATCTTATGAAGAGCTCCTGAGTATCCTGAGGTCAGAAATAGCACAGCTGATGTCAGAGCCACATTTTCAAAGCCTTCTAAAAACCAAATCCGGATATTTTCATTAACAAATGAGGCGTTTGCAGCCATTGCCTCTGTTGGATATTGAGAACCCAGAGTGTCTGTCGTTCCACATCTCCTGAAGTAGCAAAAAAATTTCTACCACTCTCCTTTTGAGAGGAGAAAAGGGACAAAAGCCACTAATGCAGAAGTGGAGAGGGGAGGCAGAGTTGGAGGAACAGCTTCACAAGAAAAGGAGTGATTGAAAGAGTTTGATCTGTTGATTCAGGAGAAAATGAGGATTGTGATCTCAACTGAAGCAAATATCCTGGGCAGGTTTTTTCATAGTGATTTTCAATAAATCACCACAGTTGTAAGTTAATTGCTATGAAAAATAACATTATTTTTCCCATGCATGGCCATGAGATCACTTTGTTACTGTAAGCATGAGCTTGGCTGTCAGCAATAATTTCCTGACAGTCTCTGAAAGTTTCCTATTGCAATACGAAAGAAGTCATTCTTAGGGAGCAAGGCAGGGCAAGAGAAGGGAGAGAAATGAGCATTAACAACCTCCATTCATTAGCAGGAAGCTGTTAAAGGTTGGCAGTGATTAATCAGGTTAAATAACTATTGACCAACCACAATTAAAAAATATTTAGTGGCCTGTTGCAGAAAGCTGGAAGGAGATATTTCATCTGTTCTCATATAAATTAGTTTCCTTGGTTTAACATAGAATGTTTGACCTTTAAGCCTAAAATCTGGATTTTTCAGTACTGTCTCCCCAAGTTCATGTCAAATTATTTAAATACCATTGTTTGAAGACCCCATCCCATCACAACCTTGAAATGGGCTCTTTGGAGAGACGTTCCTGTGTGAAGTTTCAGTCTCTTTTTCCCCCAGCATCTTGAACTTCCAGCTTCCACCATTTCTCACCCAGATATTTCCTCATATTTCAAACTGACACGGGTATAACATTAATTCTAAATGGCTGCCCACCAAAGCTAAGATCTCTACATAATTTCTGGCAAACCAGAAATTCAGTTTGTAATAAAGCCTCAAAGCAAGGTAAAGCACAACAAGAACTTCTGGAAATGCTCCGCAGAACTCCAGTTTCTCTTACCTGGATCTCTCATCAGTCAGAAAGCAGATTTCTGGTTTCTAACAAAATGCTCCTCTTCCCCCCACCCCCCAAAAAAAACCCCAAAAAACAACCAACCCAAAAAAACCTCACAACCCCCCCCCAAAAAAAACCCCAAAAAACCCAGACAAAAAAACCAACCGGACAAAAAAACCAACCAGACAAAAAAACCCAACCTAACCAAAAAAACCAACCAAACAAAAAAAAACTTCAAAAGAAAACCACCCCAAACAAAACAAAACCAACCAAAAATAACAAGAAAAAACATACCACAAAAAAACCCCAAACCAAAATCCAAAAAAAACCTGAGACAAAAAAAAAATCCCCCAAAAATTTGAAAATACACATTTCAGGTGACTTTGGCCCTGACAGCCAGCTGAGGTGGCAAAAAGAACATTGCTCTTCCATTATGCCTTATTCAAATTTTATTTCAGGCACATTTGGGGCACAGACCTCTCCAGGGCAATCTGAGGTTCTGCTGCAGCCCTATAACCCATAGGAGAAAGCGTCTCAAAAATCCTGGCAGCTGCCATCAGCATGTCCTGACAATTCCTGGGCAGAAATGGGGGAAAAAAACCCCAAACCCACAAATACCACCAAACACAAAACCCAAAGAGTCGTCATCCATTTTATACTCTGCCTATTTCAGGGGAAGGAGAAAAGCAACCCTGGTGAAACCTAAAGGCTCCTCCTCCTCACTCCCCAAATCCAAATGATTATCCCCACTGCAATACCTTACAGAAATCATTGTTTACTCACTTGAGCCCAAACCCATCCTTTCAGAAACACCCTGCCCTTCACCAAAATTCACTGCATCATGTGGCACTCTGAGGACAGAAACACATCTCCCCAAAGGACTACAGATACTCCTAACATTAAACACTACAGCCTTAAAACTCTAGTGGTTTATGCTTGAATCACTGGTTCAGTGTTTCAATTGCAACAGTTTCAAAAGCGGCTGCCCCCTCACAGAGGATCATAATGATATCTTCTGGCTCTTAATTGCTATTAGTCACCTTCAAGGTAGAATGTATCATTTACATGAGTACCAGAAAGCCTGAAATATGTGAAATTAAACTTCACTCACTCTAGCAAGGTTTGCAAATGGTGCATGCTTTAAGATTTACCAGGTCCCTCATTCCAAAACAAACACTACTTCTGAAATACAGGTTCTGGTTTAAAGCACCCAGTGGCTGAGACTGCCCTGAGATATTACCAGAATGTATAAATTGCTTCACAATTAGCAATTAACGTGCAAGTACTGGGACAGGCTTCAACTGTCCAGGAAAGCTGGACATTCTTCAAGAAGGAACCCCCTGAATTGTTCCAGTCTGGGGCAGAGGGACTGAAAAGATGCCCAGAGGAAAAAAACCTGGGGGTGCTGGTGACAATGGCTGGACACGAGCCCAGGTGGGCAAGCGGCCGATGGCTCCCCGGCTGTCCCAGCCCTGGGGTGGCAGCAGGACCAGGGCAGTGCCCATCCCCTGTGCTGGCACTGCTGAGGGACCTCAAGGGCTGTGTCCAGTTCTGGAACCCTCATGGCCAGAGAGACCTTGGAGGGGCCGGAGCGTGTCCAGGGAAGGGAACGGAGCTGGGAAGGGGCTGGAGCCCCAGGAGCAGCTGAGGGAGCTGGGAAAGGGGCTGAGGCTGGAGAAAAGGAGGCTCAGGGGGGACCTTGTGGCTCTGCACAACTCCCTGACAGGAGGGGGCAGCCGGGGGGGGTCGGGCTCTGCTCCCAGGGAACAGGGACAGGAGGAGAGGGAACGGCCTCAGGCTGGGCCAGGGGAGGCTCAGCTTGGACAGCAGCAGGAATTTCTCCATGGAAAGGGTGCTCAGGCCTTGGCAGGGGCTGCCCAGGGAGGTTTGGAGTCGCCATCCCTGGAGCTACTTAAAAGCCATGTGGATGTGGCACCTGGGGACATGGTTTAGTGGTGGCTTTGGCAGTGCTGGGTTAATTTAAGATCTTAAAGTCCTTTTCCAACCTAAGCAATTCTGTAATTCCCAGAACAATGTCCTCAGTGCTTCTGTATTGCTGGCGACCCAGGTGGGACAGGGAGCAGCTGTTGCCTTTTCCTGGTCTTAAAATTAAAGCCAGACACTGTTACAGGGGAAAAGGGGTTTACCTCGGTATTTATTTAAGGATTCTTAAAGGTGCATTTTGGTGTGCTTTTTGGCACATTCCACCTGAACAGAGTGTGCACATTTAAGAATCCTTAAATAAATACAGAGGTAAACCCCTTTTCCCCTGTAACAGTGTCTGGCTTTAATTTTAAGACCAGGAAAAGGCAACAGTATCTCCAAGTGTCCCTGCTGCAGGCAGAGCACCCTGACTGTCCCTGCTGGCAGCGTCACCTGCACTGAGAGAAAGGAAGCAGCTGGATTTATCTGTATTAATGTCAGCAGTACAACAACCCTGCTCACTTATTCAGATCCAACCAGGTCATGTATCATGTAGATATCTATTCTCTCTTTAAAGTACAGCTTTGTGATGCCCCTGATACTTTCAAACCTCCTCACTCATGACAGGACGTGGGTGCACCAGCCCTGTGGTTTGGATTAGGTATTGTCACAGAGAATGTTTCAAGTTATGGAACCTGGAAACAATTCTCGATTTGTTATCCCAGATACATCTGGAAATCTCATCCCAGCTTGCCCAGCTGTCCTCCCATATTCAGCACTGCTTTGACAGAACCAAAACTTCTCGTGCAGGTTTCTTAGTTTTGAGTGAAGCACATCCCAGAGATGTTCCTTGGGGTCATAGTGGAACTCACACAGGGATCGGTGACAAAATCACTGCAGGTAAAGTGCTCCACCGTGGGGAACGAGAAATCTCTCACATTTTGGTCTGTTCTGGAAGAAACAACTGAACTGTGAGCATGCAACATCCTATATTGTAAATGTAGACATTTGGCCACAAAACACTAAAAAGTTTGCAGGTGTGTTTGATGCAACCACCTTTTTTGTGGAATTGGGACACTTTTTGACTCTTCTATTTCACTAAAGAAACCCAAACAAACTGAACAAAAGGCTTCGTTTCCAACAAATATTCCAGCCAGTATCTGAAATGAACATTGCAAGACCCAGCCCTGAGCTCACGCTTAAAAAAAAAATTATTTGGTACAAATATAGATTTGTTTTTACCTTGCTTCCTTGTTCCCTTTAGAAAATATAGGGCCATGCAAATAATTATTCATACACAAATCTCCTCTCCACACAATTACAAAATAATAGAGAATTCCAGGTTTATTCACATGTTTGCTTTTTTCAGTGCCTACAGACCGGTAAGAAATGAAAATATTTGAAGTGAAATTAGTTTTGTGCTGACAACTCATAAATTATGGGCCTTCAATTTGAGTTTGGGTGACAGAGAATGGCACCTAACCTTTCTGCATTTCTATTCCAAGAAAGAATCATCCTGAAAATACAGCCAGAGCAGTGAATTGCCTCTTGCACAGAAAATCAGGTGGCTTACATTGCTTGGGACTGAGGCACAGCTTAACAAACTCTTACAGAAAGGTATCTTTGATTTTAAATTAAATGTCAAGCACAGTTATACAGTGGTGGAGCACCCTGGGCTGTCTGGCAAAAGTGCAGCATATTGCATGCAAAGCGTAGGGAGATAAGATAGAGAAACCCAGCCAAGCAGAAAAGCTGGGCTGCAGGAGGGATGAGCCCAGAACAGACAGACAAGCCCTGCCACGCCAATTTCCTTCAGTGCCTGGCTGTCACTCGGCCCCTCTGAGCCCAGGGAGCAGAACTGGCACAGAAGGGAGAGAGGGGTTGAGCTCAGAGGGGTTTTCATGGCAAAGAAAAGATTGATAAACGTAAGGAAGAACCTTTGAATTTGTGTTACTGAACAACTTGTTAAGAAAAAAAACCCAGCAAAATTAATATGCACACAACTGATCTAACGTTCCAATTTGTTCCAACATCTAAAAATTTTTGTAGGATGCGTGGTGCCTTTAGCAGAAGGCCAGGAAGGTCACAAAAGCGCCCTTTTCTACAGGTACAAACACCACCTTTAGAAGCCCAAAAATCCATGATGCCAGTTCATGGGCACGGGCAGGCTGCAGGGGAGCCCTGAACCCCAGACTGTGCTGGGTGTCTGTTCCCAAGGGTCACCTGGGGGCTGCAGGGACCTCTGTGAGGAGGGAATGTCAGACACTGCCAGTGCCACAACAGCCCCACCACAGAGCAGCGACACTGCTCAGCAGTGGGGAGGAAAACAAGAAACAACCCTGAAAACACCTAAAAAATCAGGGGAGAGCTCTGTTATCCATCAGACAGAAGATATATTTTGTACAATGCCAGGATGGTTTGGGCTGGGAGGGACCTTAAAGCCCATCCAGTGCCACCCCTGCCATGGCAGGGACACCTTCCTCTGTCCCAGGCTGCTCCAAGCCCCAATGGCCAACCTGGCCTTGGACACTGCCAGGGATCCGGGGGCAGCCACAGCTTCTCTGGGCACCCTGTGCCAGGGCCTCCCCACCCTCCCAGGGAACAATTCCTTCCCAAGATCCCATCCAGCCCTGCCCTCTGGCACTGGGAAGCCGTTCCCTGGCTCCTGGCCCTCCAGCCCTTGGCAATTGTCTCTCTCCATCTTTCCTGCAGCTCCTTCAGGCCCTGCAAGGCCACGCTGAGCTCACCCCAAAGCTTCTCCTCTCCAGGCTGAACAATCCCAGCTCTCCTGGCTCCAGGAGAGCCACATTATCTCTTGGATAGAAAACAGATTTCATACAACAGACTGCAAATGGAGCAAAGCTGGCCTCCAGGTAGTGGCAACACCTCACCTTACCAATAGTCCCTGTGTCTTATCACCCATCACCACCAAAACCAGGGTGTTTGTCTCACCATTGAAGGCTCCACTTCAGTGCACAGTGGGAACAGCTGTCTTTTGGCTGCTCTGGCATTTAGATTTCCCGGCCTTTGTCAAATCTTGTTGCACAAATGTGCTAATAAGTGATCGGGAGCTTCAAACAGCAATCAATAATCCATCCTCCTGATGGCCGGGCTCTGCAATTTGTGCCATCTGAAGTTGTCACGTGAGATGTTTTATGCAAAGATAAGTCTTAGTAGAGAGTGATACTGAAAGAAAGTTAAAAACCTGGTGTCATTCTCCAGGCTTGTGTCAGTGGGTGCAATGGGGGATTTAATCAGCCCACCAAATAAAAACGAAAGTTTTGTGTGGTCGTGACTGATCCACACAGATTTCACTCTCAAGAGGCAACAGAGCAGTTTAAAATTTTGAAGCATATGGCTTTTATAGCTACAGTTAATTTGGGACTTTTTACTACGAAAACATTTTAAACACCTGTCATATTTAACTTATGAAGTTATAATCAGGCACAGCTAACAACAGAATACTGCATATTACTGCAGTAATTAGTAACCCATTTTCTCCAAAGGCTGAATTTTTTAAGAACATACAGTAAGCCCTTTCATCTCAATAAACTTTCAGAATCCGATACTGACAATTTCATTTCCAAAAGTCACAGATGACAACCTGCTGCCTCCTCACCTTTGCCTGACACTGCCAATGCCATGAGGATGCTCAGCCAGGTGCTGAGGTGCTGCTTGTTCAACCCCTGCAGTTTCTAACTGGAGTCAGTAGCTATGAAATTTTCATACTCAAGCTTGAGTTACCTATTTTATGAAGAAAAACTGATAAAGAACTCTTGAAACTCTTTCCACTTAGCAGCAAACAGAAACTCTTTGCACTGCCAACCAGCCCTGCATTGGGTGGAGTTTCCTGTTCACATCCTATGATGACTTTATTTTAATCCCTCCTGGTCTCCCCACCTTCAGTAAAATACAGTTTGCCCATGTTAGAGATGTTTGAGCAGCACATTTGCCTTACTCTGTTTTAGGTATCCTGGCTTATATTTGCAGCCATAAATTATAGGCTGTATATAATTTACTGTATAACACACCACTGTTGTCTAATTGCACTGACCTGTGTAAATTAGATTTATAAAGTCTATTTCTGGCCATTATAAAAAAAAATTGGAGCTATTATCACAACGTTCTTGATTTTTCAGAAAATATTCAAACCCAGACACTTTTCTACAAACCTCCCATGAAACTGCCAAAGCAGAAGGAGCAACACTGACTTTCGGTGAGGGTTGGATGTATCATGGAGCAGCCACCCTTAAATCATGGACAAAGTCCAGGTAATCCATGGGGACATGCACAGAAGTAAAGTGATATTCAATGGCATTACAATAGAAGTAATGTGATATTCAGTGTAAATAAAGGGCAAGGAAGCTCTTTTACCCAAGACTGAAAAGAGCTGAAGTCAGCAGCAGGTTGACTTCCTACTCACCAGAAGGTTTCTCTTCCCACTGCACACCGAGGAGAACAAGCCTTGGAAGGGATCCCAAGCACTTTCTGAGAAACATTTAATTGAATAACTGCTTCTGACACAAGGAGACCACATAACTGACAATTCAGAGATGGGAGCAAGACTGAGAATTCATATTTGTATCTGCTGCCTATACCTAAAGGCATTACTTTAAAACTGTGGTACCAGCAGTAAAATCAAGCAAATGGACGTGAAAGTAAACCTGTCTTAATTCTGAAATATTTTGAGGCAACCTCTGAGGATCTTCTGATAACAAATCACGTTCTTCCTCTTGGCAAGGGGGCACCATCGCTGTAGGAAAACTTTTGTGCATCAGGGAACATCAGGAGGTCACTATAAAGGGAACGTGAGGCACTGAACAAATATTTCAGGATCAATGCACTTTCAAATCATTTCTGAAGGAATCAGGATATATTTAACGAAAAAAATTCATCCAGTCCCTTCGGCTAGGCCTCTTACTTTAAGGGAGAAGGAAATTATCAGTTGCAAAAGAATAATAAATCTAAATAATCCACTGCTAAACAGGGGGAGCCCATGTGCAGGGACACCTTCCACTGTCCCAGGCTGCTCCAAGCCCCAATGGCCAACCTGGCCTTGGACACTGCCAGGGATCCAGGGGCAGCCACAGCTTCTCTGGGCACCCTGTGCCAGGGCCTCCCCACCCTCACAGAGAACAACTTCTCCCAAATATCCAATCTAAATGCACTCTCTGTCAGTCTGAAGCCATTCCCTCTTGTCCTGTCGCTCCAGGCCCTTATAAAAAGTTTCTCTCCATCATTCCTGCAGGCTGCTTCAGGCGCTGGCATGAAGTTCAGGATAGGGTATCACACACTGGCTCATTTCACTCCCCTTGTTCAGTCCTTCCTCAGTTTTAGTTCTCCTGTTGTGCTGTTCTTCGGCTGAGCACATCGAGAGGGTGCAGGAAGTACCTGCATCTGCTTATTCTCACCCCCAAAAGGAGATGAAAAATTTAACACACTACTCTGAGAAATTGAAATGCTGATAAGACTGCTACATAAATCCAAATTTTCTGCCTACTTTTCCCCCCACCAAAAAAAGTCAATATAATGATTTTCCTTGAAGCAAACAGAGCCCAGCCAGTTAGGGGATAAAGACTTTACCCTTTTTAAGTTAACACCATTCAACTACTATCTCCCTAATAACTCCTGGCTATAGCAGTGGCTCCTAGATATATACACTTAATCCTACTTTATCCAGCAGCCAGCAGCATTTTGCAGGGAAATGAAGGCCTCTCCTTAAAGACACACTGTGGTAAACAAGATCAATAACTTCTCATTTCTTACAGGAGCCAGTGACAGGGCACACCAAAGTCAGACTTTATTTACATGTGAAGCACTGACTGAAACCAGGAGGACTCTGGATGTGCTAATTATCCTGCCAGTGCTGCACAGCCCCAGTGGAACCTAAACACACATCCTGTTAGTCCATCATCTGATTATCGCATCTACCAAGAGTAAAACAAGTATTAGAGAGACACAAAAATGAGAAATTTCATGGAGTAGCAAGAGGCAGCTGTTGTTCAAGTGTAAAAACATAGCCTAAGTGTACAGTAAATTCATTATTTTCTCCTATAAGTCTAGAGTTAAAGCTTTTAGTAAAGATTTAAGCTCTAAAGAATAAATTTTACATGTACAACTTTATTATATGGCTGTGTATTTGAGATTGCAGTGCATAGATTGGTCTGAGGGCACAAAGAAGTTGTTTCATGGTGGGAAGAGGTTCACAAGGGCTCCCCCTCACATGTTAATTGCAAAATCACTTCCCACATGTAAACAAAGGAATCCACAATATTTAATCTGCCCCAAGCAACAGCAAGTGACACAAAAGTGGTTTGTAGTAAAAAGGAAGGATTCTATAGCGAAATGAAGTGAGGATGTAATTATTCCAATATCTTTTGTTTAATTTACATCAGGATGAAGCCCATAGTAAGAAGAAACTGGTGTTTAAAAGCCTATTTCCCTAAAGAAAACTCCTTACAGGGACTCAAGAACAGCTTAAAACTGTGCTGACAGTTTATAGAAGCTGGTTTGATTACATGCAGGGACTTCAAACATCCAGAAGTTGCTACTACTGATGAAGTATATTTTTAAATTATTTTATTATTGACTCATTGGTCAATTAAAACATCTTTGCTCTGCATTTTCTGCCTGAAAATAAAAGCCACTTGGGAGCCACAGCATGTTTGGAAGCTAACAATTAGCAACAACAAACTTTTCAAGTGTCTATAACCAAGCCTTGTTTTCAATTAAGAAATCCTTAATGAGGCAGGTTCAGAGTTTTTTTGGTTTTAGTTGGTTTGTTTGTTGTTTTAGTTTGATTATAAGGATGCTGTTCCTCCCACCACTGCTGTCCTGCTCACCACCAGAACATTAAGCTGGACCACACTTCTGCACAGAAAGTTCAGCTACTTTGAGGACTAATTACAACTTTTAGGCTGAAAATAAGTTTATGTTACTTTCAGTAAACAGCATTTCATTCTTTAGGGATGACATATCATTACAGTGCTACATCTAAAGGTTAAAATCTGAGCACACTGCTGGAAATTTTAAGTGGTGTCCTGAAAAGCCATTGTCATTATTTATAATGGCTTCCCCAGCTGCAAAGGGTGGTGGATGGCACAAATTAAATGTTTGCTGAGAGCAAACCTTCTGAGAGGAAAACAAAGCAAACAACAAACTACAGATGGTTAGCCAAGAATTAATTGAGTGTGACCAGAACCGAGGCTGGAAGGCTCCTACAGATCACCCACAAGTTGGATGTTTCTGGTTTCTGAGGAACGCCCAGGTATAACCCCTTTGTGCCACATAAGCAAGATGCATTCTGCCAGCTCTGCCCCTTTATTTTCTTTGGGGTGCACATTTTATTGCCTCATTTGCAATCTCTTGTAGCTGCATCCTTTGCAATCACTCGTGTATCCAACACACTTTGGCCCCCACTGCAGGAACATCAGGAAGGGTGTGCAAGCACCTGGAACTTCTGGGGGACAGCAGCAAAGGGCTGATCTCCTCCAGGGAAGGCAGGTCAGGGACTCACTCCTGGGCTGAATGATGATATGGGGTGTAAGTAAGCAGAAAATAACACTCAATGGCCAAGGACTGCATTTGTTGTGCTCCACAGAGAAAATCCACCAATCATCTCAACATGAAGTAAAACAGACCCATCTTCAACCACTGTTTCACACCAATGGGTGTGAAAGAAATCCCAAAGCCAAACAAAAAACCCAAATTTTTCTCTATTGTCCTCTAGTTCTTTAGCTCTCGTGGAAATGAAAGAGGAAATAATGATCTGGAGCATAATAAGACACTGAAGAGCTAATCCAATCCCAACTGGGTTGAACTTCAGCTTCTCTTACTTCCATAGAGAGAGCAATCGATTCAAATACCTCTCCACCTCTAACAAATGCATCCAAGGCATAATTTATTTGATAATTGCTCCCCTATCTGAGGGATGTATCCCTAAAACAGGTATTTAAAGCAAACCAAGCCTCACCAACCTCCCCACACCAAACAACACCAAACAGTAGCATGGGGGGTACAGAAAAAACCAATTCAATTATTTCCCTTAACATTCTGTTCCAATCTCTCTTTTCCTTATTAGCTGCTCAACATTTAAGCATTCTTAAAGCACCATAAGACTGCTCTGTTTTAGCAACAGGCGCTTTAGACATTGGAAAATGTTCCGGGAAACCTCGAGCATGTTTTGACACACTGAGCCAGATAAAATGATTCTGCCACTTGTTTACAGAACAAGTGACAATATTATTTCGGAGTCCTAGAAGAAGTGATAGACAACTGGTAGCCTCCGGGGAGCTCACAGATTTGCAGGAAGAACAGCATTTTGGCAGCACCCTCCAAGCTGTGGACACGACTGTCACCTCCCTGATGGCTCTCAGCCACTCCAGGCTCAATTCAGACCTCCCATCACCGCTTCAAAGTTATCCGTGCTCTGCTACTTTGAGATACTCACCCTTCTTGGTGTATTTTTAACTCTTAAATCAGCCATATTATTATTCTTTATGCTCTGTTTAGCATTACCCCAGCATGGCAGGAGGTTTGGGCTCGTTCATGTAACACACAGGTGGTTTGGGACAATGGTTGACATCAAAACCACAGAGCTACTGAAGCAACTCTCTGCAGGTTACTGCTGCCTCTCCAGAGAAAGTTAACTCTTGCATTTCATTTGGGGTTTTTGTGGTTTGAAAGGAGAAAATAAACCAAGTCATTTTTTAGCTCTTGAAATTCCATTTACACAGCCCAATATCTCAGAATTTGAACAATGAAATAAATAATTAAAACATTTCTATTTCAAAGCACAAAGGGAAAGCAAAGAGCTGGAACCCCACTGGAAGGCCTCCAAGTCAAATGTAAGAAAGAGCTATTCAGAAAAAAAAAGTATTATTCCTATACTGTTGTAAAGTACAATAAATAGTTTCTTTCTGGAAATAGCGGTGGGGCATTGGGCAGAGGTAGAACAACAATGCAGTGACTCGTGATTTTCTGCAGTGATTCATGATATTTCTGGCAATTCAGCTGCAGCTGAGGCCCTCAATTCCACAAATGCAAATTCCACAAATGCAAATCTAACCCGAACCTCCACACAGCAGGGGTGTCCCACCTGGAACACACATGAAGCACTGTCCAAAACAAGGACTTCTGAGCTCAGCTGGAAAAAAGTGAATTCCTAAAGTTTCCTTGCTTTAAAAAGGGCAAAAAAACACTCATAATTCCTGGAAACAAGAGCCATTTTTGTCTCACACTAATCATTGTGAAAGGTGGCAAATTAAAATGCAAACATTGGAGCACATTTCCATTGCTCCCCTGAAATGCGACAGAAGATAGCATTTGTTTTTCAGAGCGCTCACAGATGCATTTGGCTATATTTTTCATAATTTCTAATTTCTCCTTTTAAACAAAGAGGAAACATTCTCCCTTGACTTCCTCATGTGCAAACCCAGTGACATATTAAGAACCAGAGCCATGACAGTCCTTACTCCTGTGAGTGGGACACATTTTCCCATTTGTAAACCCCAGGTGGTTCTTTAGATCCCACAGACAGGGGTGGATTTTCAAAAGACTTTATTGGAGCACCTAAACCAAGCTGGACAGATTTTGAAAACACTCAGCAATCAACAGTTCTTGTTTACAAGAACTGACAGTTAATGAGCCTGGAGACATTACGAAAATATTTTGAAAATTTACCAGATCCTTATGTTCGGACCATTCTCTGTCCTTTGCATCAGTTGCCCTCTCAGCTCCTCAGCAGCTGAGCTGTCTCTTCATGTTGGTTTCTCCTTGGAAGCTTTTGTCATGAAACTTCTGTCAGTTTGGAGTCATGCACGAGCCAAGGAGGAGGAATTCATGTTCACATATTGCAGTTCTGTCACGTCTTGGTGTTCTTTCGCTCGTTAGTACATCCCTGACACTTCACAGATATTCCTTGGCTTCTCCCCAGGATGATCTCATGGACCTACCACGGAGCTAAAACCTGATGTACTTTGCAGATCATGTTTGGTGCCACTACCCTCAGGCAGGAAACTTGGACAGAGGAATTAACTCTTGTTGTGGGTTTGATTTACAAGGAAGTTTGTGTTAGTGAGGCTGAGACATGAGTTGGAGCAAGGCAAAGGAATTTGAGAAACAGGACAAGACCAGGATAAAGAACTTTGGGATATTTACAGTCTCTCCCTCAACCTCACTGCAATTCTTCTTTAGGAGAGACTAAGCCTCCAACTGCAACCATATTTACATTTCCCTTTCCTTCTTGTGCTGCCCACATGTGCTCACTTGTGTACCCAGTGCTACCACAGGGAGTTCCACCAAAGCCTTCCAGGGACACAGCCATGGAAGGAAACAGAACTGAAGTTCATAAATTGAAAAACAACAGAAATGTAAATGAAAACAATTAGGAAATACAATGAGTAAAAGGAATTTCTGAGCTGGCAGGACCGATCCTTGTTAATACAGAGTTTCTAAGCTGTGGCAGGAGGTGGGGTGTCAGATAAGGTGGAGAACAGGACAGATTGTGTTCTGTGGGTCAGAACAAAGATTTCAAACCATTGCTACTAATGAGCTACACACACTCTAGAGACATGTTCATCAGGTTGTATTTAGACATGAATTAGAAGGCAAATTATATTTAAATCACCTTTGTCTTAGGTGATTTAAAGGAAAACTAAGGAAAAAAATTAGTTTTTTTTAAATCACTATTAGGTGCTATAAGCAAAAGCAACAATGTCACAACCAAATAATATCTAAAACATTCTGGTTTAAACACACAAATTAAGAAAATATTTGCAGCCATCAGTAGAGAACTTAATCTGAAACTGCTTCAGATGTTTTCATCTTCTGCCTACTTCAAAGCTACTGCATTCCAAGGAATTCCTTGCTTCAACACTTCTTAATGGTTAAAAAACACAGTTTAGGAAATAAAAGTCTGTAGAAGAACTCTTAAAATTTTCAGAAGGTAATTTTCAAACAGTGGCTAAATTATATAGAACAGTGATTTTGAAAAATATTCTTTTCCCTCACGTGTCTGTCATTCAGTAAGGAACAGGGACAAAAGGGGAAAGCCAAAAATCAAAAGCATTAACCACCACACGCAGCATTCAGCTAATTAAGAACACAAGAAGCCCTCACCATTTTCTGAAACCTTTCCATTTTTTTGGCATCTTTCATTCTTGAAAGCCAAATCCAGAACTTCTCTGAGGTTAAAGCAATCCTGCCAAAACATCTCGAGCCAACCTTACTGAGGTATGCTTGAGATCAGGAAGTGCACTGCAGCATTTCCAGTATTCCATGTCTGGAAAATGCATTCAGACTGGAAACCTCATTGCAATGTGTGCTTTAAGTGTGCAACAGGCAAGGAAGGCTTCAAACCCCTCAGGACTCCTCTCCTGCTGATCCTTCTGCAACACTTTTCAATGTATAACACATTCTCCCCCCTACATTTGCAAGCATAACACCAGAAGCACAATAAGCAGCTTAAATTAATTGCTGCTGTTACTGTTAAAAACAAAGATCTCTCCATGTTACCCAACTTCAGCTACCAGAAAATCTTCCCTGTTTTGCGAATCAAGTAATGTTGTTTGATATCTTTTCTATCCTTTAGTCATTAAAAATGCACAGATCAAAGCTGGCTTATAATTATTTTCTAAAACTCACAGCACTCAAGGGAAGAGTTGCTAAAGATGCCAAATCTCCCAAGCCAGCATTCCTGCTGCCACGCTGGGCCCCCCCTCAGAGGGGGATTTACACATTTTAACATTTCCTTGTCATGCCAAGAGCGCTTCCTCAGGACTTTATAACCTAAAACTTGGTGTAGTCTGGTTTGCCCTGACCTAGGACACTTTGCCACAGGGATCCAGCCCAACCACAGCCAGGATAGAGCTGCAGCCTGGGCACTGCCGCTTCCATCTCTCCTGGTGGTGCTGCAGCTTGCAGAAACATCACATGTGCCAAGCTAACCTGTGTTCCACACCTCCTTTAGCTGTTAAAGGCATTGTTTGGGAGCAGATACAGGAATTTACAACGGATAGAACTAGTGAAAACAGATTTTTCTGGGGTTACACCTCTGTTTAGACTGGAAAGAGAGAAAATTTCCAATAGAGGACGAAAGATGGTTGAGCACCCAGCACCAATAAAACCTGTAGTTCAAATTCCCAGCCCAGTCTATTGCTGCATATATTCAGAGATCACTGTTCCACCTGGAACACCCCAAGAAGGAATTTCATTCCAAATGCTGGTCAGGAAGAGTTTGGCACTAGAACTCAGGAGCAGTGATCAGAGAGGGGCAGGGACACACAGGTGGAGCTGTGTTCATCCTCCCCTGGGGATCACAGGTGCTTCCCAGGGACACACAAGAAAGTGGCCCTGGCAAATCCTGGAGATACACACCTTCAATCACAGAATGGTTTGGGTCGGAAGAGACAGAGATCATCCCATCCCCCCCCTGCCATGGGCAGGGACACCTTCCACTGTCCCAGGCTGCTCCAAGCCCCAATGGCCAACCTGGCCTTGGACACTGCCAGGGATCCAGGGGCAGCCACAGCTTCTCTGGGCACCCTGTGCCAGGGCCTCCCCACCCTCCCAGGGAACAATTCCTTCCCAAGATCCCATCCAGCCCTGCCCTCTGGCACTGGGAAGCCATTCCCTGTGTCCTGTCATTAATGTGACTCCAGGAACAAGTTGATTTTTTAGACCTCAGTAGAGAAAATGAGATCTTTTTTCAGATAAAACACTGGAGATTGCCTGTACTGATGTGCAGAGAATCAATGCTTTTGGAATCATTATATTTCACGCTTCCAGAAAATCTCAGATCTCTTTAGGTATTTCAGTTTATTCTGGGGGACGACTCCAGTATCTGACTTGCCAAATAGTGCTGAAGTGTGTGTAAAATCTGACCTTCTTCAGACTGTATCTGATCTCCATAAAGATTGCACAAGAGACTATTTCCCTTTGTTAAGGGACTTTAACTCCCTGGTTTGTTATTTATTTCCCTATAGTGGAAAAATCCAGTTTAAAAAAAAAAAAAGAAAAAACATTGTACTACTTATACAGAAGAAAAATAATCTTATAATAGAAAATAATCAGCATTTATTAACCTTCGTTTTACATATTTGCATTTTATTTCATCAAAATGTTTGGTAAAAACTAAAGACAAACATTATAATATATTAAAAATACATTTGCGCTCATTTTTTCCAGAAACTGTCAAAATAAAATTATCTTGATTTGAAGGAAAACATGGAATATCAATAATAGGGGCTCAAGAGGAAGTCTAACAAAAAAACCCTGAACACCATAACCTTGAATACAACAGGTATAAAGGCAGAAGAGCAAAACCACAAAACTGGCTTTGTTTTAATCCAGACTTAATTCAAAAATTGGCTTTGACCAAAAATTACTTTTAATTTCTTCTAGCCAAACACAAAGCAAGATTTCCAGTTATTCTAAGTGCACATTTCAATATGACAATAAGAAAAATGGTATCAAAATTATACTAAAACTTAATTTTAATATTTTTTTGCCTAATATAAAAAGTCATTTTTAAAGTAAAGTTTCACTTTAAAATTTGCATGAATTCTGAAATATGTCCTTTTATGTTCTAGCCAAAATAAAAACTTAGCCTTCATCCTTCCAAAGAAGGATTTTCAGCATCTTTCTCAGCTATAATCAACATGTCCTACACTAAAATTCATTACAGCACTGTGTATGTTTTGGTCAAATTGTTCTTCTTCCAAACAAAATTCCATATCATTTCTAAACACGATGAGGTTGCAATGTTGGTATAACAAGCCATGGATTCCCATCCACCCTGTGTACCTACAACAGAGATTATGGAAAGATGAAATAAAATTTTAAAAAGGAACAGCCAAGAGAAGAACCTGGTTTTACCTGATAAAGAAAGGTTACAATGAAAATTTACAGTGAGTTATTAAATAAAGCCTTATGCAGGATATTATAAAAAGCACAATGAGGGTCACTGCTTTTCATTTTTGTAGCAGCTACCTGTTTTCTGCATATAAATATATTTATATATATTTTAAGCAGATTAGATGAGGTGATGGGTGGAAGCAAGACAAAAGTTTATCAGCTGTTGAAATATAAAAAAAAAGTTGTAGGTCAAAGGGATCATGAGGGAAGTAGAAACAAAAATTTACTGCCCTTTTCAGGAAAACTGAAGGTGTGCACTTCTGCAAGGCACCTCTGGAAGCCACAAGCTGCAGGGCAGGCAGGGTTTTGCACACTTTGCTGGGGGGTAAATGGATTGGTTTCTGTCCTCACTGTTCTTGAATGGGATGTAAAACTGGAACCCCACTTCATTAGCAACATCCTGCTCTCCAAAATTGCCTGTTCTCTTGAAACTCCTGCTCCCACGCGTTCACCAACAGCTCCCAGTGTATCTGAGATGTGCAAAACCAGAGCTAACGGTGTCTGGAAATACATAGATCATGGCATGCTAAAGCGGAGAAATTGTCCCTAAAATGCAGCAGAAATCCCTGGTGGGGGAAATCAAACAGTCTTCAGAGTGTGTCTGCTCATGCCCAGCCCTGCCACTTGTGTCAGCACTGTGCCAAGGCAGACTTTTCTCCAGCCACTCACTTTAACTTCTCTTAATAAATAAGATGTCCTAGAGCACGGGAACCTGCAATTCCCAAGGGGGGAATAAAACGGGATGAGAAGGGAATGAAAAAATCAGTTTCATCCAACACGTCTTCAAAGTCTTGTAACCTGGTTTCTATTTGCTAAAAATGGAAAGCTGGAGCTGCCTCTGAGACAGTTATAAAAATATAATGTATCAGCTTCCCCGGGCTCTCTTGTTCATTAAAGGTTGGGATTTTTTTCCTCCCGCTCCTTTAAGAAAACTGCCCTGCTGCAAAGGGCATTAGAATAAAGATTGTATTTCAACTGAAGACAGAGTGAGTAAAAGAAGCTTTCCTAATTATGTTGCTGATTACTTGAGCAGTCCTCCATTTGACAATACAATTATACTAAAGAGAGGAGAATATCTTCATTACACTGAAAAAAGGAGAAAGGGTGGTTTTTCCTGCTTTAGAATTTATGGACTATGAGCCAGACATATAAACTTCTCTTGAACTCCAGAAGTCCAGATAAACTTTCTGAAAACACCAATTTTTTCCCTTACACAAATATCTGTGCTACATAATTCATATTTTATGTTCTTTGTAGGGTTTTATGTTCTGTGTAGGAACTCTTTCACCTACAGGGACGAGCTAACCTCAGACTGGAGCGGTAACATTGGCTCTAGGCTCTGTTACTGGTTCCATTCCAGGGCCTGCTCTAGCAGATTTCTATTTATATCATGCAGAAGTCAGCAAAAAAGTCGATGATCCTGCCACATCTGTCCCTGCCAGAGGTGCAACATAGCTCAGCATCCCAGAACACTTCAGCAGCTCCAAAAGCAAAGGAAAAGAAACCCCCAGAACAAGTCCCAGCTGTAAACCGTAACTCCATAAAAAGCTGCTGTGCTAACACCAGGCTGGTGATGATGGCCATCCTGGTGATAAATCGTCTTCTCAGCTTTACTCTTCAAAACAATCTCAGTATTCACTCTCCAAGCACTCTTTTTAACCCTGTTTTGTAGATGAGTGACTCGGGGAGGTTGGGAGGCAGCGCCTCCCTTTGCTGATAGCAGTGGGAAGCCCCAGCTGGTTGCAGTTCCAGAACTCACTGGTTCAACTGGTTATCCAGCACCAGGATGGCTACAGCCACGACCCCACCGATCATCCCAGACACTTCCCAATGTCCAGCTAGACTCGGGTATGTTCCCAGGAACCGAGCACAAGACAAGAACAGGTATCTTTTGAACATGGAAAATAGGGGAAATAGAGAATTCATCAAAAGTTCAGCCCAAAAAGCAGTTTTCCTGCAGCACTGAGGGTGCTGATGTGCTTCAGGGAACAGTTCAGCTGCCAGGGCTGGGTGTTAAACCACAGCCAGTGCCTCAGTGACCTTCAGGAGGGGTAATTTTATCCAGTTTCATGGCATATTAAGGTCCTGTTTTTATACAGAGTATACGGACAGAGTTTCTTTACAGCTGCCACAACAGCCGAGTTCAGAGACCTCAGCTCTGACCCTGCAACCCCACAGTCACCCCACCCTTCCTCATGGAACTCCTCACTTTCAGACACCTCATTGCTCTGTGTGATGCAAAGGAAAGAGAAGAGGGAGCTCAGATACTCCAAGTCAGCCTCATCAGTGAATTCTGACTTAAAACCCTCCTCACAAACCAGCAGCAGCCACACCCTCAATTAACGACCCACCAAATCACACCATTCCCACCTCTAACTGCCATATCCTTTCCACACAAAATCGTTCCATTATTTTAAGATTAAAAGCACAACAATTAGCTGCCATTTAATACTTTCAGTTAATAGTATTTTATGAACAATAGTATATGAGTGGTGGGACTGAGGAACAATTAAACTTGCTCGTTACAGAGCACCGCAAGCTTGTTTACTGGAACTGTGTTAAGTAATTTTTCCCTTCTGCTTTAAAAATAAAAAGACTCATTTACATCACCCCCAATGGTCCAATTTCAAGCACAGTTTTTAAGATCAAGGTTTTGAAGAAGAAAGCACACATTACACTAATAGTCCTACGGCTCTGAGGATACAAATAACAGGCACATTTTTTGGTACCAGGGCAAGAATGTTTCCACCCTAATTGCCACCAACAGCACAAACAACAATCTCAACTTCAGGAAAATATCATTCAGCTCTTTTTTCCCCATGTATTGGGTCTATATTAGGGAAAAAAGAGCTTAAATTTTACTATCCAGCCCTCAAAGCAGTAAGTGCAAGTATCTCAAGCTCTACAGCCAAGAAAATTCACTTTGAGTTTCTCTCCATTCCCCAGTACCCCTCATCTATTGCTGGGACACCCTCTGAAAGAGGCAAACATAAAAAAAAAGGCACGTAAACACACATCACAATATCAAAGAGCAAGGACAGACTACTTTATTTAAGCAATAGTAACTCCTTGACCAGCTTACCTGAGGGAGCTCCTTTCTTCATGGACAGACCTCCACAAGAACCCACACCCCTTCCTCCCTCGGCTTTTTAAAGGGAAAACCTGAGCCCTGTCCCACACAGGTGACCCTCCAAACACCAGCAGCTGCTCCCACTCTGCTTTCCATGGTGAGGTGCAGGGGGAGTTGAACAGGGTTATCCATCTCTACTGATCTCACCTGGACTAAACTCAAAACCCAAGTTAAACTTCTCGTGCCAAAACACTTCTACCTAGAAGGCTTCCAGCATTCAGGAGATTCAAACTGCAAGTTCTCTGCAAGGCTGTTACCAGCCCAGATTGTGCAAGGAATTTCTTAGTTCTTGTGCAATACTCGAATTTCACAAACCAGCAGAGAACCACATATGTTCTCTCTACATGGAAAGTTAACTGTGTCTTCCACTATCATCACAATCACTGCTGCATCCCTGGATGCATTGGAAGGGGCACATACTCCATCTCTTCAATCTAATTTACTTGTAATGAAAGTTACACACGTTCATGAGACTAAAAGAAGTGTGGCGTGGTAGCCTTGTGGTTACCGCGTTCTGTGAAATCTGAGTTTTCAGCTGTATCATAAATAGCTTTTTTTGTACTCAGTGACCTCTACCACAGGGCACATCCAGGGTTTTATGGCAATCAGGTGTGGTGGAACCCTGGAAATTGCCTCCCAGGAAAACACCCTTGGGTTGCATAGGCACCATCCTCTTCCTTATACTATTTGACCTAATTCTGCACAGTAACCAATCTTGGAGAGCTCTTCCCATGGAGAAACCATTGCTGAAGTAGGAAAGAGAATTGAATGCAAATGTCCCATTCCACAGAGTGAAGATTGTAACCAGTAGGATTTGACATAAAATCTGGTTGTGGCACCGTTTTCTAAGATGGCACCACTTGTTGGGTTGTTGGAGGATTTTTTAAAAGACATAGCTCTTCTAAAGAACTACAGATACTTATCTTCATCATTCTCTCGGGTGCCTGAATCTCCCTTAGATTCATCTTAAATGTTGCCCAGTTCAGATCTGCATGTTCTGAGCCTGGCAGGAGCTCAGTGACTCCTCCTAGCTAGTTCTAAACAGCCTATTTGTATTAAGTGTTCGGAGTCCCCACCCACACATATCCATGATTTGGGAAGCAAAAAGAGTCTCCTGACTTGGAGAGATTTCTACCAGCAAGCCCAAGAGTTCAGCCAGAGCTAAGGATGCCAACATCCATTATTCAGCTCAGTACTTTGTCAGAAATCAATGTTACACGTCCAGTTGCCACAAAGAACTGAAATCAATAGGATGGAATCTGCTCCTTTTCAGGGGACTGAACTCCAGTTAGTCTGGAACTCCAGAACAGGCAGATTCTGAGTGAACAAGTGAAAATAAATGCTGAAATCTCAGAAGACTGATGAGGACAGATTCTCCATCCCACTGTAACTGAGGAGCTGCAGAGTTGTGACTCTGGTCTGGGCCCTGTACAGGCCTGAGGTAAATCCAGGATAATAAACTGAGCCTTTAAACCTTGCTGCATGTCCATGGATAAAAATAGCTCCATGTCTATAAAGAAAACTTTATAAATGGGTAAAAAGCACTTCATGTTTCTTTTGCATGTGTTGTGATGAACACAAAGACTGAGAGAGAGCACCCAGAGGGAGAGTAAGGAAAAGGTGTGCTCCTTTCTGTTGCCTGCTCTCCATGGGCTGATCCCACGGGCTCCAAAGAGGGAGGGGAAACATTAGTGAATGTTTGCAATGCTGTGCAACTCCTTCAGTACCCATGGACACAGCACCCCTGGGTGTGCACAGAGTAAATCTCATTCACTGTGGCAGAGATGGGCACAAAGGACACACTGCATGGACAGTGCCCGATCCAGAGGAGCTGCCAGAACAATCCCGTGGATACAACTGCTCCAGTCCTGCTTCCCAGTGCAGAGCAGCTCATTTCAGACTCCTCAGCTCCTAATTCAGGCACTTCTGCATGTGTGCTCTTCGTCAGCCACTTTCCACATTTAAAAGCAGCTCTTCTGCTGTCCCACAGCTTTACACTGACATTTTGTTATTCAATGCCTTAAGAATTTGTTCCAAGGATTTGGATGGTGCTAAGGATGATCCCACTTGCATTCAGTGGCATTCCTGTGTCCCCAGCCTGCCTTGAATGAATCCACCCTTGCTGCCCATCCTTTTGAGCCAGCTAAGCAGGGAAGTGGGATTCAATGGAAAACCTGATCAGATTATTCACTGAGCATTCCAGCAGTGAGAGAATGAGAGTCTAGAAAGAAGCTGGAGCAGCCCTTATCTTTTGGGTATTTCAAAGGTTTTCCACAATTTCTCATGCTTCAGATGTTTTTGATGTATTTTTCTGTACCATTTTGTACTTTCTTGACTCCAAAACCTACCTGGATATTTTATAACGCTCCTTTTACAAGATAATAAAACAATTGAAATTTTCATTTACATGAACAAAAGGATTCTGAAGTTGGTTCAGAGAAATCTAAAGTTGATTAGTAAAAAGTTCTCTGTTTCTGTGCTTTGCACTTCAGGGCTCAAGTTTGCAAATGGCTTGCACAGATCTGCTCAGCTTTCAGCACTTACCACAAGGATTTAAAATAAATGGCATTGCTTATGAGACAGAACATGAGCAAATATTTGCGAGGTGAGGATTTACAGTGGCCTGTTTTCAAATGAAAAGGTTTTTGCTTTAATATTAACTCTTTTGAATATTTAGATTATTTTGTAGTTAAGATATATAGCATATGAAATACAAGGTAATGCAGCATGTGATTAAGATTGGATTTGGATTTCATTCCAATGAGCTACATAATTTAGATATTCCTATTCTAATAAGAGCCCAATTAGATATATTTTCCTACAAACAGCAATAACCTATTTCACTTTGTGGCAACTTGTTTGTGAGCAGCTTACAGTTGAACAGCATTGTTCATTCTCAGTCATTAATTTAGTCTATTTGAAGCATATTTATTCCTATAAACATTTTCTTTCCCCTGGTAATTTTTTTTATTTATAACAGAAGAAATGTGATCTGAAGAAACATAGCTCACAGAGCCACATCCTGATATGATAGTCCGCATCATGAATTTCAAATTACTTTCTGTGAGAGTTCACTGCTGGATAATAGAGTCAGAAACTCCACAAAAATCTCCTGCCAATCCATCATGTAGGGAATGTATTCAGCAACTCCAGATAGGGAG
Organism: Falcunculus frontatus; assembly: GCA_013398115.1. NCBI lineage: Eukaryota > Metazoa > Chordata > Aves > Passeriformes > Falcunculus > Falcunculus frontatus. The sequence goes on from VZRV01004038.1 coordinate 486,921, forward strand.
CAATAAAAAGCCTTAAGATAGGTGAAAAATTCTGTCTCCTAACAACATACTGATGTTAACATAACAAAACCTGCTTTTCCCAGCAAGTGCATGTAAACAAGCACTAAAGCCATGTATTTTTCCGGGCAAATGCCCCATGGAGGTGTTGGCACTGCCAGGCTGTGCCAGGAGCCTCCCTTGCTGCAGCAGCTGCCAGTGACAAGAGGCCGGGCAGGAATCTCCACATGGAATTAGGGCATTTCCTTTGTCTTCCCCTTGGCTTTTTGTCTTCCAGCACTGGGAAATGAGGTGCTGGGAATCTTTGGTGGCTTTCAGGGAACAAGTGGGAGATGAGAAAGGCGGGGTGATGGAGACTGGCTGCTTTTATGGCTGGTTTCTGAAGCGCGCCGGGCTCTGCAGGATGGCTCCCCAGGCTCCCTCCAGGCCCGTGCCCGGGGATCAACACTGCCACAGCCACTCAGGCTCGGCATTTCTCCACTTCCTACAGCGCTGCTGGATGCTGAAGTGGTCAGGGAGGGGGAATATTGCAGTTCTTGCCCAGCCCCGTCCCCCAGCTGCTGGAAATCTGGTTCCCATTAAAGCGGGCTCTAATCCCGGTGCATTCCTGGCCTCCAGAGCCGCCTCCTCCGCGGCGCTCCCGTCTGAAGCCAGGACCAGGAAACTCCTTAGATGGCTCTAATCAGCCCAAGCCTCCTCTTTCAGCCTCAGCACTGGCGTGTGAACCACAGGCAAACTCTTGAACTGTGTGTTTCTCATTCTGGCTCACACCTGGTATTTGTTTAGCCCTGGAAGACACTGCCTGGATTCCAGTGGAAGGCAAACACTTCTCCTTTGAAGGCCCTGGTGTAATTTATTTCGCTATTTCTGGCCGGGTCCTAAGAAACGTGATCCATGAGTGAACGACTGAAATAAGCTTGCTCCAATTTATATGGATTTCCATTATTAAGTATGGCACAGACGGAGCAGGATTTCCAACTCATTCTGCTGTGTGTCAGCCAGAAAAAGCCACGTCCCCCGTGCAGATGGATCCAGGCAGCCCTGCCATGGGGAGGCACTCAGCAAGGGACAGGGCTATAAGTGTTCCCAAAATATCTCAGGGAAGTTATTAACATCTGTAAATTATGCTCCTGTTTCCCTGACAGCAGCTTTGGTTGAGGATCTCAATGTCGCTGCCAGCCTGAGAACTTTCCCTGCCTGTTGCAGTGATCCCTTCCCAAAACCACATCAATCAGCAAAATAGGAGGGGTCTGAGCTCCCAGGTCAGAGCTTTTATAAAAATATCCATGAAACAGCCTCCTGAGCCTCTTAATTTTGTGGAGCTGCAGCCTTTTATTAAAAAAAAAAAAAAAATAGGCCTGGATGAAAATAAAGATGTTTCCAACATGAAAAATGCACATCAGCTCTGTTCCTGCAAATTGTTTCAAAAGGTGAATATTCTGGTGATAAAATTCACCAGCATATGATAAACAATAAAAAACTTGCCCCTGATAATTATCAAATACCCCCGAGCAGCTCTTTTGAGAACCCTTGACAAAGCACTTGCTCTTCTCCCCCCAGAGTGTAGAGGGGGAACTTTTTTCATTTTTCAAACAAAACCAAAATCAGTGGCTCAAATGTGCACACAAGAAGGCATTGCCACAGGAAATAGTTTTTTATAAAAGTAAAAACCACAAAAATATGTTTTTTAAAAATAGAGCAACAGGCAGCAAGAGAGAGAGAGAGGATTTGGGATGCAGAATTCCAGTGTTTCCCCAGGGAATGGCACAAGGAGCATCCCTGTAGATGGGTAAGATGTCCCATGGACAAAGGCAGCACCTCAGCAGGAGAATCTTGTGTTTACAATGCAAAGAGGTCAGACAGACACGTTTTTTACAAACTTTCTGCTTTTTAATGTGTCCTCCATTACCATTTAGGGAGGATTTCTCTGCTTTGGAAATAATTCATTTTTATGAAATTTGACATCCGTGATCAGAGGAATCTCCTTTATGGGTTTAGATACTGATACATGATTACATTTCTGTGGAAGATAAACTGAGGGAAACCAAGGAAATTACTTGTTAAGTCTGCTTACACAAATCTCTCTGCCTGCTGAAACAATTAATCAGCAGTGGCTTTTCTCACATATGAACGAGAAAGGATGCAAAGTCTGGAGCACTCAGTCTGGAGCCATAAGCAGGCTGCATATTTGAATGTCTTTTATTAATTGCTTTGTTGTGACACTTACCCCAAGAAAATGCTTTATCACTTGCCTCTGCTACAATTTGGTATCAAATCCACTCAATATTCTACTTTTTTTTTTAAATCTTTTGTCTGGACCAAGTTGTTTCTAATTTAGTGCTGTATGTCATTTGCAACAGGATCCTTCAAGTTTCCTCTCTTAATTCATGACACCTGGTTTTTGTTATTTTAAAGACAGCCAAGGACACTCGGGCATTTGCTCCACACATTGTAAAAACACTTTTAGAGGGTGGCACACAGATGTATATAAACAGAGGTAAAGAGTCTATTCTGTTCCTGAAAAATATGATTTTAAAAGAGTTGAGAAAATGATTCTGCTTCACATCAAAAAGATTGGGGGTTTTTGTGTTTTTTTCTTCTTTGCTCTTTGGTGTCATGTCACAATTTGACATGGCTCTCATAGAAAAAAATCATTTCAGCTGAATTCCTGGGGTCAGTGAGGGGTAAGGATCCCACCAGGAAGCAGCTGGGAGCCATTCCTGCCCCTGGCCCTGACACTGCCAGAGTCCCCCTGAGAACTGCACATCTGGAATTTCAAAAGCCATCGGATTCAGTGGGACTAAATTCCTCTAAATTCATCAGTGATTTTAAGGTGAAGGTTTAAAAGTATCTCAAGCAAATATTGGGATTGGCCATGTAATTCATTTTATGTTTTTTACTTATTCATGTCCCAGAATGAGCCCAAAGGACTTAGGAGAGCCTGGGAGAGGAAAGCCCCATCTTCCTCCCAGAAAAAGATGCTGGTGACATGTTTCCTGTCCAGTTTCACACTGCATGTCCTGTCTCCCTTTTAGGGCATTCTGTAGTTAATCTGAGCTGCTTTTAGAACAACAAGCACTGTGAAGAAAGCCACCTGGCTGGCAATGCCACCTGCTGTGCACCACTGGCACATCTCGGGATGTAAGTCCATTCCCTCGGCATTCCCAGTGTGACCCTTGCCAGAGGCCATGCAAGAAAATCAGGGATGTGGAGGTGCCTTGTCTGACAGCAATAAACACACAAGACTGTCATGGGCAGATAGAACATTCTGGAAAATTGGAGACTTTTAATTGCAGCATTACTTTGAAGAATTATTATAAACAATATTCTGTGGCAATAAATCGTTTTGCTCACTGCAAACTCTACTGCAGCTCAGTAAGTCATTTAAAACACACCACTGTACGGAATTCTGAAGTGACAGGGGGGACATTTTCAGGGGTTTTGTTGTAGCTGGTCACATCCTGGGTTTCTGTTGCACTCCAAACTCTTCCCCAGCTTCGCAGCCCTTTGCTGGCTTCACCTTGTGCTGCATCTCCTGAGCAGCTGGGTCAGAGCAGCAACAAACCCACAGCATTTAAAGGTCCTTTGTTTTCTTTTATTATTTATTTTCTTTTATTGTTGCTTCCTAAATACAGGACTAAACAGAATCCCTAATGCTAGTGGCTTTCCTTAAGAAAGGATTGCGGATTTCCTTATGCAAGTCCCTATTTCTTGAAGAAGGAAAAGCAATATAATTGAAAATAATTCAATCATTCCGTAAATTGGCCTGTTGAATTCTTTCTTTGCTTGACCATGGTTTCACCCATCCCCTGAAAAGTGCTGAGCTCCGTTATTCCAACTTCCTGTCACGTTCTGAAATCCTTAATCTGATTTTATGAGCGCTACAGCATTAATATAACACTGCTTGTGTTAATTTTCCCTTCAGCAGCCAGTCACCACCTACAACATATGGCCATTATTTTCACACTGGCAATATTCAAAGGAGATAGAATTTGAAGTCCTCATTCAGGTATTTAAAGCTTGAAAGTGTATTTAACTTCAAACTTCATTAGTAGGCCCCTGGCCCTTGGTGAGTGACTGAAAATCAAAGTGGCTGGGTCAGGGATCAAGTTTCAGAAGTCAATTTTCCAAATACCGTTCTTCAGAGAGCGATACATTGGTATTAAAATGACAATTTGGACAATAGCCAAGGCCTCAGCTATTCTGAGTCCCACAAAAATGTTAGTTTATGCAAATCTCCAATAGCTTCAGTGCAGGAATGCAAACTTATATCAGCAGCCAAGAAATTAGAGAGATGACAAGGATTGTTGTGTTATCTGAGATACTTCCTTTCAGATTCTTGAGCAAGGAGTGAAACCACCTCCATCCTTAATGTGGGCCCAGGCTGGTGGAGGGAAGACTTTGAGAAGCAAATAAGATGAATATTAAAGACATTTTACATTCTCAAGCATTTTCTTATATTTGTCCCCATTTCTTCACAAAAACAATTGTATTGTGTAAAACCCCTTTAAATTATGGGTGAGTTGGTTATTTAAAACTGCTACAAGATGTACAAAAAAAGCATAAATGCAAAGAGAAAATTCAGGTATAACAATTAATATTTCCTTTAAAGGTCTCAAGACAATAATTTTTGACAATATTCTGCAAAATCCATGCTGGGATATCAAAAGTAAAATTGATGATCCCTGGAAAAGGCCAAAATCTCTTAAAAATTTATTGTGATTCAGGGAACTGAATGTGTGACTCACCACAAAACCTGTTTTTCTCAAAATATTCATTATCCAGGCACTGAAAATCAGGCAGAATTTTTAAAGTTTTTCTGAAAATCAAGAGCACCCAAACTGTCAGGTGACTTTTGAGAACCCGCAAAACATAAAAAATACCTTATGGAAGCTGTTATTTTTTAATATTGTTTTTCCAGTAATTAAACTTGAAAAAGTATCAGCTACGCTCTAAAATGAAAAAAGAAAAAACAAATTTCATTATGGAACTAGGAACAGACAAAACAAATCCAGTGAATTTTGTCCTTTTCCCTTAACAATTAAAAAATATTTAATAGTTTTAATTATTCATATTGTTCGTTCAATAATTGAGAAAAACTTATTTCAGCCAAGTTTTTTTTAATGGAAGGTAAAACACACTTGGGTATTTCTCACTCCAGGAGCTGACAGTTGCTGGTGGGTGAGATCACACAAACCCCCAGCAGAGGAGCACGGGGCAGACATTCCCTCTGCAGACACATCTATAAAAATTCTGTTTGTTTTGCAGTTTCATTTCCCAGAACCAAACATTTGAGAGATGTTTGTGTTGGTTTCTAAACAGCTCACAAAGCCCAGGCCTTGAAGGTTTCCAAATGGAACTGCAAAGTTTGTCAGTGATATTAATGTGTGGTTTATTTTTCTTGTAAATAGTTATTATTTTTTTGTCCTGGAAAAACATTTGGGTACAAAGAATGCAATGCTTTTTTGTTGTTTTGTTTGATACCAGATACTTTCAGCATCAGAATAAGACACCACACAAGAAAATCAGCCAGGACTATCAAAATAATTGCAGTCACTGGATGATAAATCTGCCTCTGGTCTGATATATAAAGGAAACATCCAAATGTTTCATATTCAGGGGTATTATTTAAACCAAAATCACAGAATTGGCTACCTCAAGATATAAAACACCTGTACAAACCTTAATCTTCTCAGGAATTCTGAAGTGGGTCAGAGATCACACAGGACTCCGAGAGAACAGAGCTGTAAATGCTTGATAACCAATATTTTAGTGATGATGGTGTTAGACAGCATCCTGCCACTCTCATTGCTAATTTTCCTGGCTATGACCCAGTTATTAAATAGAGTAATGAGAAACCTAAATGAGTTGGTGTTGTGCAGACTTAAACACACTTTCTCCAACAGAAAGCAGGACAATCAGTTCTGAACTATTAATTACTTCCTTCATAGGGGCTGCTCTTGGAAATAGCAGGGAAACATTACCTCGTCAAAACCAAAACTTTGCACAGAAACTTCCTGGTTGCCATAAAAACTTCAGAAGAGGAGAAATTCCCAGTGTGACTCAGTGCTGAGACAGGACTAATTCTGAGGTACACGGGTGCATCAGTGGTTTGAATGTCAGCTCCACCTCGGTGCTGGAGTCAGACAAACAACAGACAGTACAAAAGAGAGGGAGATTTATTATTTTTATGATGCCATAAAGAGATGTCCTGCCTCCAATTTTTAAAAGATATTCTGCATGGTCAGAAGCGCCTTTCTGATGACATCATGCTCCTTCAATGGTATTGAAAGGAGGAAAAATAAATCCTTATTTTATATATATATATTTACATGCACACTTAATAAATGCTTGCACACCACGAAGAAAAGCAGCATCAGCACACTGAGTGGATCTACAGAAACACCAGGGGCAAGTATATACATGGAAAAAAATGTGTGTGAAAGATTTTGGTATATAAATTCTCAGCAGTAAGGGTTTTAATTCTCAATTTTCTAAGTCACTCAGGAGTGCAAGAGCTGAACTTGGAAGGGGACAGGATGTAAGGACAGAGGCATAAAACAAAGGACCATCTGCTCCATTCACTTCTGTGTAGCAGCAGCAAAAACAAGCACCTAGAGATGTGCACAGGAGCAAGACAAGCACCCCACGGTATTTTCTCAGTACCCAACAATTTGCATTTTCACCTGCAAACATCTGTTTTCTCTGTATTTAGTGAGTGCCTATGGGTGTACCAGCCATGAACCTCTCTTGAACCCAAGCTTTCAGCACCCAGAGCATTCTGTGGCAGAAGCTCTGAGCAGCTCAATCACACATGGTGTGAACAAGCTGCTGGTTTGCTCTGATGTTTTTAACCACTTTGTTCTTCTTTCCTGCTCATAAAAAGTGCTGAACAGTCAATCTCCACAGTGATCAGTCCATGGGACACATCCCTATCTCCCTCCCCAGCTCCCAGTCATCTCCAGGCTGAAGTGCCCCAGCCAACTTAATTGTTCACAGTCCACAGGCCATCTCCTGCTTTTGATCATCCTTGTTTCCTTTTCCTGACCCTTTTCCAGCTGCGTGGGATTTTTTTTGATGTGGCAGAGCCACACACAGGATTCAAGATGCTGATGAGTCCCAGATTTACACAGTTGCATTAAGAGGCTCCTCCGCTCTGTTCCCTATTCCTTTCTTAATATCTAATATCTGACCTCCTTTTAATTTATTACTCTAAATTAACACTTTTATAGAACTTTATTGCTCTGTGCTGAATTTTCATCAATTTACCTTGATACTGAGAGGTATTGGCAATGTTTTCTCTTCATATATGAAGGTTTCACCCCTGTTAATCACATTGTACTTATCTACATTTAATTTTGTGAGATATCTCAAAGCCAAACTACAGAAGACCTCACAAGATCTTTCTGCATCTCTTTGAAATCAGCTCTTGTTAGGCAGGAAAAACCTGCTACTATAGAATGAAGATGGTTTTACCAAGAGAAGTTAAGATGGTAGATGTTACAGCCATCCTAAAAATTCTAATGATAGAGTAGTTAATTAGGATAAAGGAAAAAAACACAGCCAGTTTAAAGCACACAGAAATTTTTGAAGCACATTGAAATAAAAGAAGCAAAGTTTCTTCCTTTTGTTCTTCCATTTGTTAGGAAAAAAGTCATTTTCACAGTGGACTAACGCACTGATAGTTTGGTTTATTTTGGGATTGGGGTTTTCTACCAGTTATTTTTCCAGTAGTCACCCATTTTCTGTTCCCATCCTTGTCAGGAGACTGGAACAGGTCTACAGCTCTTTCAACCAACTTATGACAAAAAACCCCAAACAAACCACAGCACACACACAAAAGCCCCTTTAGATTAGGGTAGCTCCAAAACTTTTTAAAAATAACGCACTTTCCAAAGAAGCAGCCAGCACTTCCCACTGTATCTCCACGTCAGCCTTAGGAGCAACCCACTAAGGGCCTGCAGAAACCCCACTGCCCTTGGTGCAGGAAGCAAAGGTCACTCTGATGGGAGATCCCTGTGCCTTTTCCCCTGCAGGGTGGTACCTGAGCTGAACAGGCAGTGGTTATGTTCTGACTGCAACAACTGAGGCAGGAGCTGCTCTGCAGGACTCAACTCTCAGAATGCTTTAAAGGTGTTTCCATTCCCCTCCAGCACCGAGCTGGGTTTAACCTCCACCAGCACCAAAACGTCTCTCTTGGGACCACACAGGAGTTTAATAAACTACTGAGAGTCCTCCTCAAGTACAGCCACCCATTGGTAAAACAAACCTGGCAATGTGGTGTGTTATCAACTCCCACGTCCCATTAAAATGAAAATCTACTTTTGTACCTCGTCATTGCTGTCCCACAGGTCACAGGCCTTGAGCCAGCACAGTGCAATCCCAGAATATTAATGTTGGAACACAGATAATTTAATAAATCCTGTCTGCCAACAGCATTGCAAGGGAATGCTGACATCACCGGCCTGAGCCAAGGGAAGGCTTGGGGATAACTCCACTGAGGTGTGATCAAATATGTTCCAGGTGATGGTATCTGATATAGTTTATTTAATAAAATATCTCCTGTATAGTCAAACAGGTAAAAATATGTCAGTGCAGTTAGAAGAACAGAAAAAGGTGGAATCCTTTTATAGCAAAATTTCTCTAGAAGCAAATATCACACTGAAACAGAGTTTTCTTCTGCCAATGGGCACAATTCTGGATCATTAAACATACAGAAATTAAACATCTCTGGCTAAAACTGAGCTTATTGTCTCTCCCAGCAAACCTGTTCACTGAAGATTTCAAACAGATGAATATGTGACCAGCAGCCAGGAATCAGACTGTATTTGTACAAAAAAGATGAAGATGTTCTGCGGCCTTAGATATTTTTACTAAATGATTGAAGGTGGAGCATGTAGGGTTAGAACCACTGAGAACAGCCTGACAATATCTTCCCTGTTTGAGAGGATCCTAATGACAGACACAGTCATCAGTTAAATTAGATGAAGTTACCAAGGACATCTCATGCATGATTTTATTGCTTACAACCAAAGAGAAGTTTAACTGACAACCTGTCATTAAATGAAGCAGGTAGAGAAAAAAATGCAGCATGTGATGACACAAAAGATTATTGTTTGATAAAGGGGAGAGAGGAAAGAAAAAAATGTTGGAAAAAATATGGTAAAAGCCAGTAAAGCAGCCCAAAGTGCAGAAGCAGCCTCACGTCCTAACACTGCCTTTGGAAATCACAGCAATTTTAAGTTAGGGAAGTGTAATGTGTAAATTCCTCCTGTTCTGGATTTCTATCTAAAGCAGCAGAGTCTTCTCTATTTTTGGGATGGAGCTGGAACTTCCACCCCAGACCCTGCCAGGTGCCAGGAGCAGCTTTTTGTTCCCTCTCTGCATCCCCTTTTTCCTGGGAATTCCTCTGGGCATGAGACAATGCCACTTCCTCCCAAAATGAGAGTAAGAGAGAGAAACTAAAGACAAATCCCTCACTGGATCAAGAATTTAACTGTTACAAAGGAATGCTTATATTGATATATAATGATATAATTCACCCTTTCCACTACAAGGTTTAGTGGCCTTGGTTGGACTCAATGGTCTTGGAGGTCCTTTCCAACCTGAATGAGGCTGGGATTCTCCAGACTTGGAGTAGTGTGGATGTAATTCACACATCCAGAGCTTTTGGGAGTACGGTCAATGAATCACCAACGCACAGGTCCCAAAGTTTGTAAAATAAAATAATACAATACAAATAATAAAAGTTACATATTGTTTGTCTAGTTTGTTTTTGGCAAATTTCTCATACAAAATTGTTACTTTTTTCTGTGAAAAAAAACCCACAAACCAGAACTAAGGCTGCTCAGTGCTGTGACTGTACTGCCAGCACTGAATTACAGCACAAGTTTGGCACATCAGGAAGAGTTTAAAAGCTCTTGCAGAGATTACAGTATTAAGAGTATAGTGAGAATGGATTAACTACTTTCAATCCTCATTAAACTGTTTTTAATCAGTCACACTTTCTGTTCTTTCCACGAACCTTTGCAAGAAAAAGCCATCAAAATTCTAATTAATAATATTAGTTACTAGGGTGTGTTTTGTAATTCATGCTCCACATTCTCATGACCAAAATGCACCAAGAGTTCTTGTTCTCCAAGAAATCACAATTAATTTCTGTTCTTTCCATGAACCTTTGCAAGAAAAAGCCATCACAATTCTAATTAACAATATTAGTATTGTGTTTTATAATTCATGTTCCACATTCTCATGGCCAGAATGCCCCAGAGCTCTTGTTCTTCAAGAAATCACAATTAATTTAATCAGTCTCAAATTACAGACCACCATTTCAGCCCACTGAAAAAACCTCCCTGGACTTTGCGAGCAGACACTGGGTAAGAGATCAGGGAAATCCCAGCAGAGCAGTGGCTGGGACAGGAGCTGACATCAGTTCCACCATACGTCATCTAAGTTTGAGAAGCAAGTTAAGAAATCAGAAATTTTCTACAAACCCCTCAGGAAAGCTCAAAAATTATTCTTCTGCAGTATTGGGATGAATTACTTTAGATATATGCCAGTATACACTGAATAATTACTTGTTCCAAGCAATAAATTATGCGAAAAAAAAATCAGTGCATAGTTAGAAAAGACCTTCAACCCAGACATGGTGTCCAATTGTGCCTTCAAAGAAAATCAAGCAATCAAAGGTGCTGAACTCCTAAGTAAAATTTAAAAACCAAGCAGCAGGTGTGTGCATGCTGCTGTATAATAATTTCACATTTCCTAAGAAAAACCCTGTACCCTCCTGACAAATTTCCTCACTGAAGAGTGGCAAAGGAAGATGATGGCAACTGTGTTTCCCTGGTTTGGTACTGAATTCAGTTCAAGTCTCACTGAGCTTATCTTGGCGATTTTTATTCTTTTCTGACATTCCTGGTGCCCACAACCTGACTTTGGAAAAAATAGTCTGGCCCCTGACAAAGGTATCACTGCAGGTATTCAGGGCAACTGCCCTTAACATCTTGGTGATGAGTACATTCATTAAAGCTTCTCCAGATCCAAGCTGCTTTTGCCAGGTTCCTCCCCAGTTTCCAAAGCCTGAGTGTGTCCTGCACGAGGCTTTGGGGGTCACTAGGCTGCTGCTGCTGAGCTGCCCAGCACGAGCTGCAGGCACAGAGCTGCCTCTCAGTGACTCCACGTGTGCTCCCAGCACGAGGGGGGCTAACAAGGGCTGCGCTTAACGTGGGACATTTGTACTGCAGCTCCTCTCTGTCCCTGCTCCAGCATCTCTCACCCACATCAGCAGCAGGGATAAATTGTTCCTGTGTGCATTCTGTGTGAGTGATGCCTGAAGTGGCCACCTAAAAAACCAGAGACTAGACAGGAATAAGGGAATAAAGGTAGGTATTTATTTGAAGGGCCTTCAAATAAATCCCTACACCCTGGGGGAGCCAGAGGCTGCTGCCAAAATGAACCCCAAGATGGACAACGAGTCATGAGTTCTTCACACTTTTATAGGCTTGGTCCATTTCATATCAGGGTTAATTCTCCAGTTAAAGCTTCAATTAATGATGTCATTTCCCCAAGCTTAGCCCCCTCTCAGAGGCTTTTGGTTTATATTTTTTGGGCCTAGGACGGTCTGGGTGTCCTTGAAGAGCAAGCCTGGAAAGGGTTTGTTATGTCTACCCAGCACGAGAGAGCAGCAGCTGGCAGGCTACAAGACACTTCAGAGTTACACACTAGGCAGCACAGCATCTGAAAATATAAAAGTTAAAACCCAAGGCATCGTGAGCAGCACTGGCTGAGTGATCTCATCTCCTTGTTGGTTCATCATAGGCACCACTGATAATCTGTCTAATACCCGCACCATGCCCTATCTGGTTTTTCCCACTGGAAATGGGAAATGATGGAGCTCTGCAGAATAAAATGCTGCCTAGTGGCAGTTTCAATGCCATACACAGCTGAGGCAGGTGGGCTGTCCTAAGCTGGAGTTTTTGTCCTGCCAGAATGTCAGGATTTCAACCATTTGCCCAGGATCTCCCAGTGAAAAATCACTCCCACAGAAACTCTTCAGAAAAGTCAGAGTGACATATCCAGAAAGTGCTGGATTATATACATGAGGTGTGACCCCAAAATACGTCAGTCCTACAGGATGGTGTGGGTTTCCTGTTAATCCCAGGCAGAAACCTGGGATGCTGCCCAGTGCCTGGTGAGCTCTGTGGAAGCTTCATTTCAGTGCAGGTGGTGTGTCCTGCCCGTGTGACAGCTGCCACACCAGCGTGTCACTGCTGCCACCGCACCAGCAGCCCCTCAGTGACAGCAGATAACGGGGATGCTGAAGATAACACCTGTACTCAGCAGTGTATGGAGACACTGGGAATTCTGCTTCCCCAGGCAGCCCAGCAAGCTTTGGTCCTTTCACGGGAAGAACATCTTTTAATAATCCATATCCATTCCTTTAATACCACTCTGCCATCAGCTCAGTTTAGCTTCCAAAAACTAGAGAAGCAGGAAAGAGACTGAAAGAAAATAAAGCATAAATCCTTTATGTTACCAAATTACCAAGGGATGGCAACTTTGTTTCTTTCAAAGACACTACAAATAATTAATTACACTGTAAAATTGTCTGGCTATTTCTATAGGGAGAGTTGTAATTTTATGCTAAAAGAGTTTTATGCTGTTTATAAGGGATGGAGTGACAGGGTAAGGGGGAATGGGTTTGAATTGGCAGAGTAGGGTTAGATTGGGTTTTAGGAAGGAATTGTTCCCTGGGAGGGTGGGGAGGCCCTGGCACAGGGTGCCCAGAGAAGCTGGGGCTGCCCCTGGATCCCTGGCAGTGTCCAAGGCCAGGTTGGCCATTGGGGCTTGGAGCAGCCTGGGACAGTGGAAGGTGTCCCTGCCCATGGCAGGGGTGGCACTGGGTGATTTTTAAGGTCCCTTCCAACCCAAAGAATCTTCACAGAGCCACCAAAGGAAGTCCAGGTTGAGAGTAATTAGGGAAAGACCAATAACACTGACTGCAGTAACAGCTGTGGGTTCAGACAGGAAAATGTCAGGATTTTAGAAGCCCCACCTCTGCAGTAAGAGCCCCGTGTGTGTTTGCAAATCTGCTCCTGTCCTGTGATCAGGAATTTCTCCACTGCAAATACAAAGACACAATACAGGAAAGACCAGTTCATATCCAGAATTTCTTGATTTGCTTTGCTTTACTGCAATCTAGTTGAAAGCATTTAAAAACATCAGAAAATAAAATAGAAGTGCTTGTGCACTGGACAGTGAGCACCTACATTCAAGGAGCTTTAGCACCACTCAGGCTTAACTGAAAAGTGATTAAGTTCTTGTTGCCATCATAAACTCAGTCTTACAGCCTTAAACAAAACATTTGACTCCAGTAGCCTCTTAATGAAACCAGCAATTTCCTACAGAATGAAGTCATAAATGTGACAACTTTCTCTGCATTTTGAAAGATTATTGAAATAAAGCAGAAAAAATTAGTTTTTGAGGATATCCAATATGACACTGACTGCTCAATACAGAGGTGAAGTTTGCACAGAATACAGAGATCCTTTCTCAGAAACACTTCAATTTAAAGACTGAAAGTCCATGCAGTGTCCTTGTAAATAGCCTGATGAGGAGGTTTAAGAAGCCAGACAGTTCTCTAAAAATTTTTAAGAAATTTTCCAAACATTTAAGTCATTATTCATAATAAAAGGAAAACCACAGAGAAGCATAGGAACGAATTTGTGCAGCTGCAGCCTTTCTTTCTCCTTCATACAGGACGCAATCATTCCATCTGAAATGGTGAAAAAAATGGTAATTTCACATAATTATTAACTTATGGTACAGATATATGCTGCTATATCCCAATATATGCACTCAGTGAGTTAATGGGGTTGGCTGAAGTTATCATTACTGTTACTGGCAACTGAAGTCACCAGTTTTTAGAGACTAAAATCACAGTTTTAAAGAAATGACACCATTCCATATAAGAGTCAGCTGTTTTGTGAGGCACATTTTAGTGCTCAGTGATTTATCAGACTGCGAGAGGCACATTCCCATAAAATCAAAACCTCTTAAAACTGTTTTGATTCAAGCCACCTATACAAACAAGTTAAATGCTTGCCATTTAAAAATGGTGATCTCTAATCTTAGACAAGTGATAGCACCAGGCACTTGCAGACTCTGGTAAAAATAATTAAAAATCACACACTTTTAATCTCAGGTTGGCACCTGCACAGCTCTGTGATCCCACTGGTACCTTCACTACCTGCATTCATCACCTGGGTCACTGCAAGGCCTCAAAAACTGTCCAGTTTTTGCATTGTTTCAGTACAAAATGATGCCGTGCTGTGACATTGCTCCTCACTCCACATAAATCAACCAGAGGCTTTCCCTGACAGAAGCTCAGATCATCTTGTCTCCTGCAATCACTTTTATTAGCACTACCTGTTCCTGTGGGCAGGGGAACGAAGCTGACCACACTCAGATGCCCCATTTATTGCTTCTTGTGATTTGCCTGCAGAACATGAACCTGCTGCACTTCTCGTTTCCTTGTCCTCAGTGGACAAAAGAATGAACTTTCTGTATCTGACACATGCACGCTCTCCCAGAATGAAAAATCTGCAGTGGCAGGCCAAGTACCTTTGCCAAGGATAAATAAAGGAGCTGGTTCTGCTCCTGCCACATCAGAGAGCTGCTGGAAAAGACATCATTGCTCCCCTTTTCACACCCTCAGTTAAATCTCTGCAGCCTCCCCTACCACCACAAGCCAAGGAATCATCCTGTGAGTTTTCCTGGATGCTTTTGAGAGCTCTGGCACTGCATAGTCAGCAGAGCACCTCTCTGGAAAGCTGCAGCGCTGCCTCAGAAGCAACAAAGGTGGACATTCATCTTGGCTCTGATTTTCTTTGGTGCACAGGTTACATTTCTGCTTTAAAGCTATATAAATGTGAGGGGGAAAAAAGTAAATAAAGCACTTTGATCATATTTAAAGCTGGCAGCTCTTGCTGTGAGAGCTCAGTTCACTCTTAGGGAAATGCCTGCAGTTACTTGGGGCCAAAATCTGTTTATCACTGCTCTGCTTTGGGCACTGCTCCTCAGGCAGAGCAGCTCTGTCCATACTCATTTGAGCAAGGCTTCCCCCGTGTTTGAAACATTGCACTTGTATTTCATGAACCATTTTTAGCAGTTATGGAAGCATCTTGGGACTCCCAGACACTTTACAGCCCCATTACAGGTCATATCCAACAGCTGCATAGGCAAAAAGAGCTCCTGATTTAAGGGGCTTAAGCATTTTCCTCAGCCAAACAGCGATCAACAAGTTGGATGGGGTTTCACTAAAAGTACTTGTCTGGCTATAGAGCAGATACAAACATATGTTGTTTGTCTGTAGCTAATTTATCCTTTCACTTCTGTAATGTCCCGAGTTCCCACTGGGGGAGGAACAGCCAGGGAAAAGTTAAATCATAATCACATGAGTAAATTCTCAGTGACACCTAAAAGCAGTTGCAAACTGCCTTATCATTTCAATTAACTGGAGCCCTCAGCTGCCTCGTGTCTGCATTAGTCAGGCAGCACCAACCCGTAAATTACTGCTGAGGCAAACACCATAAATCTTCATTGACTAACAATGATGAGGAATTTCCTGCAACGCCCCCTAATTGATCCTTACCCTGGAATTTTATACCCTCTGGATGGGAAGCACAGCACTGCCACGTCTTGGAGCCACACTCTGTCCTTGCCCATTTCCTGCTCCTGGAAATCCAGCACCCCCTCGGTGTCTCTGTTGGTGTTTACAGACATAACCCAACTCTTGCACAAAAGATTAATAGGAATTCTTTCCAAGACACGCCAATACATTTCCAGTGCTGATGAATACAGAGGTTTGCAAAGCTCACGCTCAGAGCCTGGCTAGCTCTGGCCCAGCAATAAGGCAGTAAAATACTGTAAATCCAGGTTTGGCCCCCTGCCATCTGAAAACTCCGTGGGACACGAGGAACAACTCGCCACACTTAGCACAGCTTAGCACTCGTCCTTATCACATTTCTGGCACCATTTGGTGGCACAGTCTCTGCTGCGAGTTTCTGACTTCTCAGAATAATTTTGGGTAGGGTGAAATTATAGCTCATGGTAGCAGATCCAAAGTCCTCAGATATTGTTGGATCTGAAGATTTATCAGAAGATGAAGTTCTGGAGTGCGTGTCTGCCCTTACTCACAGATAATGTAATATGTAAAAAAAAAGTACCTACTATTCATAGGGCTTAGTTTATTTACCAACTGAGCACTTTCAAAGGCCCTTACCAGGGACAACTAATTCCCAATGCTGCCACTATGGCCTGATACATAATGTATAAGGTTATAGGAAATGTGTATTCATGAGACTTGTTTGGCTTTTGTCAAAAAGAACTGTGAAAAATTATGATGGAACAATTTTCATTTCTGACACATTGTTTTTATAGCTCATTCATGCCTGGGAATTGAGGGCTTTAGAATTTTGTCTGCTGCAGATGTCACAGAGAGGAGAGCAGCTTCAGAGCTCCTTCCTGGCTGCTTTGTTGCTGCCAGTGACAGGAGACCTAAAGGAAATGCTTCTCCTGACATTAAACATGATGAGCAAATCCCCAGGCTGCTCTCCCACTCTGCTGCATTAGGAAAGCCATGGCACAAGGCACTGGGGAGCACATGAAAAGGAGTGTGTTTTATAACCAGAACAGGCCTATGGCAAGGAAATTGAAGTTTCAATACAGGACCCTGGAATTGTTTACAATAATAATGGTAACAATGACAACAATAATAATAATGATTTTAAAATCTAGGTAAAGCTCATAGAGCTTAGTAGGCCTGGCAAGTAAAGGGAATATTTTCTTTTTAGACAGAACTCTTATTTAATGGCCTTCAATATGCACACTTACACTTTTCACTGTATTTCCTTCATCCAAACTTTTTTTTTCTCTGGTTGCAACTGGCAGCATGACAAATTCAGTGACAATTAAGGAACACAAAATCTTTAAAAAATACTAACTCCTCCATTAGAAGAAAAGAAAAATAACAAGACAAAAAAAGCAGAGAACGCATTTAAATTCAGAGTTAGTTGTCAAATAGCTCAGATATCTTTGATCTTTTGTGGGGGTAGAAGTTCTGGAGAAAGGAACAGCACTAGAAACCTTTCAGCTTTGGTCCCTGCCTGAGCCATGCATGACCACAGTGGAATTGGTAAACTTCCCTGCTCATGAATTTTCCAAGATTGCTGTAACCAGACACAATATATTTGCCTGGAAAATAGAAATATCCCTCTTTTCCCTCCAGTGCCTGGTGTAACTGTAAGATTTAGTATTGTTTTATTTGCTCCCTCTTTTCATTTTGATTTCAGCAGGTGTAAAACATTCACCCCAGGCTCTGGTGCCACAGGCCAGATCCACCAGCCCAATCTCTCTCCTGCAGGGCTCCAGCAGGAATCCAGCCTCACCCAGGAACCTCCTGGCCCTGACTCTTCCTCTGAGACCCGTTCAGCTGAAATCACAGCTGGCTCTCATGTGTGCTGCAGAGCCCGAAGAGCAATCCTGTGTCTGAGCTAAAGGATTGCTTAGGTCACGTTTCCTCTTTAAAATAACATTGCTTTCCCTGGATCAATGCACTTTCTGAATATGAAACATGATATTTTATGGATCACTCCAAGTGGCATCTCATCAATGCCTTTTCCAAGAGTACCAATCCTCTCTCCTGGTCACCCCTACTTCATACAAAGGAGGATCTGACATTCCTTTCTCCCAGCCACAGCCACCCTGTGCCCCACAAACACACCTGGCTGCTTCATCTCCTCCCAAAGCCCTCCCACACAGGGCAGGAATTCCTCTGTTACACCACACAGCACAGCCCTGCACTTTCCATTATTAACGTGATCCAAGCAGCTCTTCCACTCCCCAGACAACTCATTCCTCCCACAGAATTCTCCCATTCTCCTCCCTGCTGCTGATTTCAACTTTATCATCAGCAAACTTCTCTGCTGTGTTCCCACCTTGGCCTCACACCACTGAAGAAGGGAATTCTGTGATCCCAAGTCCTTTATTTCAATAATTCTGTGTCACTCTCCCTTCATCCAGAGCTCTCCCTGGCTCACACTCTCAGCAGTCTCTGAATTCACCATTTAGATTTGATCAGCTTAAGGAACATTTTCCCCCAGTGCAGCCAAATCAGCTCCTCTGACAGTCACACCAGAAGTTCACATCCAGAAAGTTTCTGCCTCACCTCAGAGATCAGATCTATCTTCTCTGAACTGCTCTTCGTTGCTTTGTACACCACTGTCTTCCTCTCCATTTCCTTCAGGGTTTGTTCTCTGACAACACCTGGCCAGCCAATCCCTCTCTCCTTTTTAATATAAAATATTATTTCTGTACTTTCTGCTTTTGCATTATATCTAGTGATAGCCATATCTTTATATACATTGAACTAAACCTTTCACTCTCCTGTCCAAGTGCTGTATTATGCATCATCCTCCTTCCTCAAACTCCAGAAAAACACTCAATTTGTTTTCTTTTGCCTTTTTTTCTGTCCTTGTCTCTTGCCAAAGCAAACTTCTGCCCAATTACAGCCAGCAGAAAATGCATTTCATGATCCAGTTCCTTGCACTAATAAAGAGAAATCTTGTGAACACCTGTCCAGAACCTAAGGGCTGTTCCTGCTCTTCTCTCCTCTGTTAAAGCATGGGGCTGAGAGAGAGATGCTCATATTTGTTTCCTTGTGTTCCCTAGAATGTTATATCTTCATTCAAGAGGTTAATAAAGAAGGATAGGTTTTTATTCTCCTGGCTGAGAGGGGTCTTTTCATCTCTGAATTTTGAAAACGTGAAAAAGACACAGCCATGAGAGAACTTTGAGGAAGATTACTGTGCCAGCTTTTCCTCATCTGCTGCCTCGGGCACTCAGATGTTTATAAAGAAACAAAAGTGGAAATATTAAGTTTCAAGAGTGACAAAGCCTAAGAACGATTTCTATAACGGGCACGATTCAGGAGGCACAAAGACATTGAATCTTCGCTGCACAGAAATGTAAGGAATCAAAGACATCTTAATTAAAAGTTCAGTGTAAACATTGCAATTATTAACCTTCACTTGGAACAGGCAATAAACAAAGGGAGCTGTTCTGGCCCTGCCTGTGCAGTGGTTGGATTCATTGCTCTGCACCCAGCCAAGCTGGGCTGCTCACAGAAAATTACACAAAATTAGGTGGCTCTGCATCACTGCAACTTTCCTTAATCTTCCAGGAATTAATTCTCAAGTGAAAATCTACCGAAATTTTTTTTAAACTTTGTTAGACACAGAAAGCAAAGGCAGTCACTAGTCCACTGCCATTTTCTGTGCTCTTAGCTCATATTTTCAATTTATGGAGATAATTAATGTATGATAATTTAATTCCTTTAAAATTTAATAAAATCATTTAAAATGAGCCTTACTCAATGACTGTTTCACTTTATAACCTGCCACCACTCTGATTCTCCTGCTATTCCTTTTGTATTCAATAACTTTTAATTTTACAATCAGGTTTCATCAAATTGAAAGGTTGTTCCTTTTTTATTATTATTTTTGAGAAATACATCGGCATATATCATTCTCTTAAAGCAATACATCACTCAAAGCTATCAAGAGGTAACATTCTTTTTGGAAATCCACTCTGGAAATAAATATTTTTTAAAACATCTATTTTATCAATTGTTTCAATTTCCAGTTAAAATCCATTTTAGGAGACTTCTGCCAAATCACAGCAAAGTGTTTGCACTGATAATCACAAAGTTCAAAAGCATAAAAGTCAAATTATTGTTTTTCCATTTGGTGCAAAAAGAATCAACAGCGGGGCAACAATCTGGCCAGTGAGATTTACAATTTGTTTCTTTCAAAAATTAAAAATATATCTGAACTGCTCCTAAAGGTCTGATGATAACACATAAACAACTCCAGCAATATACACATTTTTCAGACTAAATCCCCACTTGCTGGACTAAGCTGTGGCAGAAGTGGAGGGCTGCAAGGAGGGCTTTAAAGCGTGAGCCAGTTGTGGGAGAGGGAGAGGGAGAGGGAGGGGGGGAGGGGGAGGGGAGGGGAAAAGACAAGAAAAGAAGAGAAG
>VZRV01004038.1:507189-615521 GCA_013398115.1 Falcunculus frontatus
GAGAAGAGAAGAGAAGAGAAGAGAAGAGAAGAGAAGAGAAGAGAAGAGAAGAGAAGAGAAGAGAAGAGAAGAGAAGAGAAGAGAAGAGAAGAGAGCATTAGGGAGCAGGGAGCTCCATAAAAGCAGCATAAAGATATCACCAGGCCCTGTGTCATCGCTCTCAGCTGTCCCTGACAGCCTGTGACATCTGTGACATCTGCGCTGGAGCCAGCAAAAATCCCCCTGTCCCCATTTAACTGGATGCTCTTTTCAGGGAACATTATTAACCAGGGAAAAAACAACCCAGAAACAAACCTGACACAACATTAATTGAAGCCTGGTGATTTATGTTTGTTTTCTTTTCATCCAGACCAATTCAATACCTTTCTGAATCTTTTATGATGCTTGTTATAGCCTTTACACCTGATTTATTTCCTGTGCTATCCTCTGAATCATCCCAAATGCAGATGTATTTGTTTTTAAAGATTTTGCTGAGACTTGGAAATATTTTTCCCTTTCTGTAAAGGCTCCATAAGCATCCTCTTAAATTATTCTTTGCACAAGCATACAATGACAGCTTCTGCTATTACAGAGTTCAGACAGGTTAATTTTTATCTACTCATGTGGTAGTAAAGGGAGAAAGTACAAAACATCACCTCCTCCTTCTCTTGCAAAAGCTGGGAGGACACAGAAACTGCTTCAGCATTCCTGTGGAGCTGGAAAGTGATCCCTTGGGAGAGCATCAAGGACACAGGGGTCTCTGAGCTGATGTGATGGCACCTTATCCTTCAGCTGAATTGGAAAAAGGTTAAATATTTTTGCAATATCTGTCAGTTCTATAAGTTCCCAATCACCTCTCCTAAATCTTAGTTCAGTAGGTGTTTATGAATAACTGCTTTGTTCCACTGGCAACTCTGAAAGAATGGCAGGTATTTTTTCAGTGGAAGATAGGGGGAAAAAGAGCACCAAGCCTAACGTTCTATTAATTTCAAAGTTAAATTTTCACCTTTGATGAAGGTTTTGTTTTATTTCTCTGTGGTTGTTTATGTAAAGAAACTGCAGAAAAATTTCCAGTAGAGAAGATTAAATAATGGCAAATATTAAAAATATCCTTTGCCTGGCACTGTCTCGTCAGCTTTAAGATGAGGAAGCACTTTTTGTGTCAGTTTGATGTTTCAGAGGAGACAGGTTGTCTTCTTGAGAGCTTCTTGCTAAAGAAATAATGCTTTTCAGATTAGTTTTGTATGGTTTCTCGATTTTACAGCATTAATATCATAATGCATAGTTACAGCATGGCTTATTGTAGTTACACTAACTGCAGATGAACACAGAAAATATTCCATTACTTTTCTGGTGCATCCAGTCCCAAAATCCTCAAGAAATACCCCTCAGTCACACAAAGGTGCTACCGACATCAACTTTGTGATGAGACACAACCTTCACCAGAGAAGTAAAATGTTCCCTTGGTTCAGGACAGGGTTCTCAGAGAGTGTAAATCTCTTCCAGTTTGAGTTTTCACAGAGATGCTGTTCCCAGGTGGACAAGCAGCCCTCAGGACAGCTGAGAACACCAATTCAGTTTACATTTGTACACCTGCTCAGGAGAGTAGGTGAGGGGCCCTGTGTAGGCAGGCTCACATGTAAATATCCTAAAAAAGGGAGAAACAGCCAGAAAAAGTGTAAAACAATTCAGGAGAAACTCGAAATGCTGCACTCTGGCACCAACTGATGCAGAAATACAGAGTGAGTTGAGGTTCAGCAGAGGATGGAAGGGCTAGAGCAGCTCCCAGGGGCACGTGACAAAAAGTGCCACAAAAAGCAGAAGCAGCAATCCCAGTGCTGCCCTCACCCAGCACTTGCCAGACCTCAGCTGTTTTCCCCCCCGAAGGAATTCTCAGGCCCCGGGATGAGCTCAGCTGGTGCTGACAAAGCCAGGGTTGTGGTTTTGATCCCTGGCTGTGCCCTTCACTAGAGCAGGACTTGATGATCCTTGTTGGACCCTCCCAACTCAGAGTATTCTGTGAATTCCACGAAGATAAACTGCCCAGAGAGGGGCTGGAGTCACCATCTCTGGGAGTGCCTGAGAGGGGTCTGGCTGTGGCCATGGGCACATGGATTAGGGGTGACCATGGCCCTGCTGGGCTGATCTTGGCCTGGGGGACCTTGAAGGTCTCTGCCAGCCTTGGTGACCCTGTGCTCAGATTTGGGCCCCAATAACCAAACAGAGGAAATGCAGTGAGGATGATCTAAAGAGATAAATGTATTTTTCACAATTCTAATCCCGAATTGCCCCTAAGGCTCTTTCCCACTGCATACTGAACTGTTACTATAAAATATATAAAAGAATGCCCAGTGCTGCTGTACTTCAGAACACAACATTTGTAATAATGACAGGTTTTGGACAACAGGCTTGGCCTTTCAAACATAGCGGACAGGTAGAAAAGTCAGAGTGCCACAAAATGCCCAGCATTTTGCAAAACAGCTGAAAATTTCATTTATTTAATAAAATGTTATTTCACAATCTGTTCAATTATGTGGGCACACAGGTAGTGCCTTGTCATACAAAGTTTGATTGAAATCCTCTGTGCTCCACAAAAACCCCACATTCCCCTTCTCCAAAATAAAAGGGTTATAATCAGAAGGTTATCAGAGAATGAAATTAATGTCAATAGGATTTGCAGATTCCTCTCACATCTATAATGAGGAAATACAGCTGGAGAGGGAAGACAGAGGAAGCAGAAATTCTAAAACACCCAGAGCACCTTTTGTCCCTTTTTGCAAACTCTTTGGGTTCTTTCAAACCCTCTACATTTGCATTATTCGAAATAAATTAAGTGCATCTACACGAGTACTTTGTCTTCCCAAACGGATGTTTTTAGTACAACATGTTCTACCCTCATGAGTCACCCTGTGCAATCCACAAAGCCCTGTTCTGGTGGTTCAGATGTTCAACATCCCTCTGATTTAGCTTTCAATAAATGCTTCAAACTATTTAAGGTTTTGTGGTTTTATTTCCAAGGCCACATTTTGCTCCTGCAATCCCTCCCAGGCAAAAGGAGGAGCACAGGCCACCAGAAAAATCTCTGAATTTCCTTACACTTGGTGGGAGCTGAGGGGAGCAGGAACCTCCCCAGCTGCCAGGGATGCAGTTGGGAGGAAGGTTCTGCACTCCCAGCTTGCACGCTGGGGTAGGCCCTTACTCACAGCTGCTCGTGAATTCACAGAGTAGGAGGGCAGGAGTATAAAGTCTTTTAAATTATTAATATTTTCAAACCTAATCTAACTAACAGAAACAGTCCCCCTTTTGTTTTCACCATCCAAATAATATATTTTCACATTATTCCTCTAAACTACACACAGTCAGTGTGTAAAATATATTGAATAGAAGTGTGGAACATGTAAACGGCAATAAAAACCATTGTAGGTATAAATTAACTCAATATTTATCTCATCTAATATGCAAATCAAGACAATGTATTCTCATTAACATCGGCTCTGCTCCCTTTAAGCTAAAACTAAATCTCCAGCCAGAGCAGGGAGAAAAAAATGATCAGTGGCTCTCTTTGAGGCTAATGAGGGGGTGATCAGCCTCCTGCGTGGTTATGGAGTGGCTCAGGAGAACCCACCCTGGCTGAAGCACAACTCCAGAGCACACGCCCCCAGCCCAAGGACACAGCGCACACTCGGCACCGATAAAACACCAATCCAGAAAGGGTGAACTCCAGATACCTCCCGAAATTCAAATGAAAAAGCACTTTCTGCAAGCACACATTGAACCCAAACAGATTTGACACAGCCCTTGCTGACAAGCTGGGAAGCAGCAAGAGGGTTTTTCAGGAGACAGTACATTTTGTAAGCTCAGAAACATTTCACTTACTGCAAACCAGTGCATCTGCTCTGTGGAATAACTGTTAGTGCTAACCTGGTTTAAAAACACACGGTTTTCTGGTCGGATTTATAAGAAAACCCAGCCAAAACAACCCCAAAAAATCAATGAAACAAACAAACAAACAAACAAAACAACCCAAGAAAAACCACAAGAATCCCCACCAGAAGTGCACTTCTAATGAATGGTGCTGCCCCCCTCCAGCCTCCAAAGATTAATGTGATGACTTGGTTGCTCTGCTGAAAAGGACAACATAATGTTATTTATTAAACCAGTTTTAATCCATCATTGTCCTTAACGATTGCCTTTGATCAGCAATTTGAATTCTACCACTCGAACACAGCTGAGGCAATGAGCAATGCGGCTCCCAGCAGCCTTAGGGGACTGAAAGGTAGGAAATGCTGCAATTCAGGATTGTTCCTAATTTCCATATGTTGCTGAGAGCTTCGAGTGTCACCAGCACTGTGAACTGAGACAAAACTGCAGGGAAAGCAGAGGTCACGCTGCGAAATGCAGAGAAGAAAGTTGCTGGCTGAAGGGAAGGGAACAAAACCTCTGAAGCAGCTTCTCCAGAGAGCTCTGGCTGTATCAGATCTGATAAGAGAGGAGCCCTCTCCCCTGGAAGGGCTTTATACACAGGCAAGGGATGAATAAAGCCCGAGGGGTGTGGGCTGGGGGGCAGGGACCTGCCTGGCAGGCTGAGTATCCTCCCCTCTCGCCGGAGAGGGACAGAGCGGGTAGCTCTTCTTGAGAAAAGACACAAATCCAGCTATTTGAGAGGCCTTCAAACAGCTCCATGAGCTGCTCCCATGGAGAATTAGCCAGGGAACACAGCATGGCTAGGGCAGCTTGGCCAGGGGCTGGTGCAGTGGGCTGTGACACCCCAGGGGACTGTGGCACATCCAGGGGCAGTGCTGCGTCCCCACGCTGTGAGAGAGGCTGTCACACTACAGCTAGATGGATGTCCTTAAAGTTTCAGCCCGAAAACCAGAACTAAACCGGCTCAAGCTGTATTTCAGTGACAGAGACTAACCTGTCCTGCTCCCACCCCTCCCCAGGCACAGCTGGTGGGTGACCCGGAGCTCCAGCCAGCCCTGCTCCCTCTGCCCTGGGGAGCTCAGGGAAGCTCCCGAGGATGCTCCCATCACAGACCCTTCTCCTGGGAGGGCACAGCAATTCCTGCTGAGCACGGCTCTCCTCATCCTGCTCCATGGCAGAAACAACCATGGCAAAAAGGCAAATCCACTGAGCAGACAGGTTTTCTGTTCAGACCAACCTCCCACCACATCCTTTACTACTACCACTACTACTACTATTATTATTATTATTGTTATTATTATTATTAGTATTATCATCATTGACAGAAGTTTGCAGCTCAGGTCTTAGGTTTGTTCACCCCTCACACCCTCCAGAGCTGGGCAGCTTAGGAAACCTGCCCCCAGGAAATGCATTTGGCCAGCTTTTTCCATCCTGTCCATGCAATAGCTGCACCTTCCACACCCTCAGCTGGGGTGCATATTGCTGCTCTCTTTTGCAACCAAGACAAGCCAAGTTCCTCCACACAAACCTATGGGAGTCACTCCAGTTTATCCCCATGGAGCAGTACAGGGGTGTGGGGCAGTTCACCAGCCCTCCCTGTTTATTAGGACAGTGTCAGGAGCACAGAGCACTGGGACCAAGAACTCAGAAAAAGCGATGTACAGCTTTAAACCGAGCAGCAAGTAACAGCATTTTAAAAACCTGACAGTGCTTTTACGGTTTATAAATCCATTTTGTTTTATTTTCCTTCGTCCTATTTTTGGCAGACTCATGTACTCCTACTAAAAATTCTTTTCAACTTCAATGTTTTCCCTGTGCAGTATAATCTTGAGGAAAAAAAAAATCACTTTTCACATTACTGAAAAGACATCTAGTGTGTTTTATAGTCTCCAGCACCTGGGAAAAAAACATAACAATTGAATGATATGACATTTTTGGGAGAACATGAAGGCAATCTCTAAATGAGATTTGAGCTCTTAGGCAGCTTTAGCACACTGATACTAATCTGGATCAGATCTTACTTCCAGGAGTGATGTGAATTCAAAGCTAGGGCCACTTTCCAAATAAAACAAGAGGACAGGCTGCTTTTTCCAGGTAACTGGGAGATATGCACAGGTCCTGACCCTCCAACATCAAGCTTTTCAAGCAGAAAGCCCCATTTAGATCTGCTTTCTAATGTACTTACTCCAAGTTTCATTTTTTTTCCCTTTGCCCCTGTAATGCCTCAGAACAGGCTCTCTCAGAAATGCCCTGTCCCAGCAGATCCCCCCTTCCCTGTCACTCTCATGGAGCTGTGGCTGCTTTCCTGAGGCCTCTCCTGGAACCTCTGGAATTGACCAGGCTCCTGTCTCAGATTTGGGAGCTCTCTGATAACTCCTGCAGTTTTCCCACCCTCAGACACTGTGAAGGACCCATCACTATGCCCGTGTCAGGAAGAAATTTCCCCTTTCAGGAGTGCCATGAGCCCACAGATCTCTCCATGGTCACTCCCCTGGTGCCCATCCCGGTGTCCCACCAGTGGCTCTCACTCCATGGCCAGGAGCCCAGCCCTGTGTTCCTCAGAACAGGAGAACATCCCAATGCCATATTTATCCTGGAGGAATAGAGCGCTGTCTCCTGTGAAAACCTCCCCTTTTTACACCTGCCTTTTGCCCCTGGAAGCTCATGAAATGTTAAAGCCACCGTCTCTGGGGAGGGAGCCTGGTGTTTGTCCAGGGTTTCACTTATCGGCCTTGTACTGAAGGACACGAGACCAGACACCTGGAAAAGCAGATGGGCTGAATGGAAAAAGCAAACCAGGCTTCTCTCCCGGCAGATGAAATCCAGCCACACTTACAGTAGCACACAGAGCTCATCTAATGCAGGCAGTCACCTAAACAACATTACAGCAGTTTGGGAGCAATGCAGAAATACAGGTGTGCTGTGGAATGAAGCCAGCAAGGGAAAAAAAAACCCAAAAAAACAACCCATGAGGTTCCTCAGTTCAAAGAAAAACTGGATTTCTTGAGGAATCCAAAGTTTTCAGTTTCTTTTTTTATTTTTTCTAATGTCCAAGTAAACTCTGGAAATTTGTATTTAACTCCTGAGTTTTCCAGTTTTTCAAAGTCTGTATTTTCAGCTGCACAACTTCCAATTTGCTTTGGAGGTGAGGGTTTTTTTTAAATACGAAAATCAACGCTACTGAGCAACAACAGGCAAATAGGGAGGATGTCTTTATATAAGCCCAGATTTATTTGTGACAGACGTGATGGAAATTAGCAGTTGATATGCATGTAACATTGTGTATTTTGGCACTAAGGAAGCCCAAATCAATGTGCAAATAGGGAATATTTGTATACAAACAATAACACTTGTTGGCTTAGGAAATGACAGGCAAATAACTGAGAGCTCCATTTTCCTGACCTTATAAAAATCACAGAGATTTCAGAAGACAATTTCTCTCCTGGATTCTTTTTGTTTAATGTATGACTAGAATAATAGCTTACAAGAAATGGACTCATCAAGCTCCTTGCCTTTAAAGAAGATTTCCTGTTTAATTAAGGGAAGTCTCCTATGCTCAGACATCACCCTATTAAATGTGAAATGAAATGTAACCAATAAATAATTGTCTGATTAGTTATAAAAAAAAAGATCAACAATATAATATTTTAAGAGCCACACTCAATCAATTATCTGTATTAACTAGCAATTACTTAGAGATTAACACATTTAAAAAATTAAACTAAAAGTTCAAACAGAAAAAAAAATCTATTTGGAAAGGGTATGATGAAGGAATTTCTCACATCATGTGCAATCTGTGTCTTATATCCCATCTATTTCTTTCCTAGAGGAGCATTTGTTTGCTTGGCTACGATGATGACACACACTGCACGTCAGGAACAACAAGCAGTGTTGAGTTACCCACATCCCCAAACCCTGGCACAGGCAATGCACTTTAGAGGAGGCAACGTTTCAGCACTTACAAATATTTCTCAATAATGCAAATGGTTCATTTCTTATTAATTCGTGCTGTCACAACACCACCAACAGCACTGAGGTGTCTTCCTGAGCAAGACAGATGGAGATGTTTCAAATATTCCCTCACTCTTGGGCACAAAGGCACAGAGAGCTGGAAGTCACTGCTGATTTCGTATTCCTAGGGATCCACACCAGCAAGGTCCAGGTCTAGTGTTTATTTCAATGAGAGAGAGCACATGGAGAAATCTTCACTGCTGGAGATGAGTTCATTGTTGAGTTTCACAGCAATTTGTGTTTGGTTGTTCTGGAAAGCCAAGCTCCAGCATCCATGAACTCCAAAATCTGCAAGTGTTGGGTGGGAAAACCCAGCGAACCAAAATGTGCATTTTAGTTTGCAAGAAAAAATGAAATTATTAATTAAGTAGTTTCATAAAGTATCTGTTCAATCTACTGACAATATACAACAAAAATGTACTTTAGTTTCTATTTGATATCCTTTATTAACAAACCTTAATCTAAACAAGGCTCCGTGATCTATCTGCTTGTGTCATATGAATTAACCCAAAATTACACACACACACATAATTATCACTCTCTATCCTTCCACACTTCTGCAATTAAAGGAAAAAAAGCCCCAGAGAGATGCAAGAATCCAGCACACGGTGTCAGGCATGATGATAATTCAGCAGTCAGCCTCCCATGCTCCACATCTAAATTGCACAGCACCAGGAAAAGGCAAGAGCATCAGCCACAGAACAGGAGAGTTTCAAGTTAGATGGTCTGTGGGCTGGAATAATACTTAAATTACTTTTTATAAACAAATATGGCTCTTTTCAGGAAGAAAGAGTCTTTTCTCTCGGTAGCTGAAATAAATTCAGACATCAACATCTGCAATTATGGATGCAGAGAAATGAACACTATGTACTAAGAGCCTCCAACAGAACTGATCTCAGCTGAACCTAATGCACAATAATTCACCAGGTAATTATCTAAATCACAGGATCAAAACCCAGGGAGAAGAAACAGTAGCTTTTAGGCAAAATAAATACACACACACACAACTGCATGCACAAAGTGGGGCTTAGCATTCTCCCATCTAAGGACATGACCTATTAAATTCCATCCTAATGATAGGAAATATTTCCTCTACGAAAAATCGTCTTTGCATAATGGGATGCTGTTGGAATTTGTGTTCCTTTTAGCTGAGATAAAAATGTCCCATGAAGGCTGCTGGAGTTTGGCATTACCATGAGTTGTCAACACCCACACAGTTGACTCTAAATGTACTCAACTCTTTTGACTTAATTTTATCGATTGATCCTGGTGCTCAGAGGTTATGATGCTATGTATAGCACACGTGAAATATGGTCTTCCTCAGTGCTATTTCTGCACACAGCTGCGGAGCAGAACTAATACATTTAACTGATAAATACATCAAAGGGAGCATGTCTGAAGCAATAAACATCTCCTGTGGTGGTGGTGTTTATGCACTGCAGGAGGTGTTTTGCTGAGCACTGTGTCCCTTTGATGCAGTTATCATTATTCTAATGAAAGCATTAGTTGATTTGATTGCTTTTTAAACACCACTGTTGTCCACCATGGCTCCATTAGACGTAGCTGCATTCATTAACAGGGAACGAAGGCTTTTCTTTCAGGCCTGGGTGAGTTTGTTGGAAGCATGGCTGTCACACCATAAATCCAGCTCTTTCTGTTCTCCTGAACTCCTTATTCTGAGGTTACTACTGGGGATCAACAAATCTGTGTTTCCACACCTTACACACCAGTAGCCTGACCTTGAACGTTCCTGTCATTCCCAAAGAATAATCAGTGCACATAGAGAAACTCATTTGGATTCACATTTTTGTATCTCTCTGAAAGAATTCCCATACATTTTCCATTAATTTCTGTTTATTAAAGCTCAATATAAATATGAACCTGGTAATATGTTTCTGATTAAACCCTAGATGTTGCCAACCAGCCTCAGCACACCAATACATGCAGTGAGTGTGTGTTCCCACAAACACATGCTCACGCATAACATTTGGTGATCAAATATTTATGCTCCGACTTCTAAAATTCCAGTGCTCTGCTCATAGTCAGGACTTCAGAAATGACACTTTCAGCTCCTAAGGAAGGAAATTTAGACCTAACAAAGTACTTTGCTTTCTGAAATTCTGAAATTCTCTAAATTTTTCTCAGAAGTCCTGAGTGTTGGTCTTAGCAACCTTCTCATTCTGGAAATGAGTTGTGTAATGAACACCTGATCCTCTCTCCTGAAGGATGTGGATGAATAGCACTGGAACAGGTTGTTCAGAGGCTGAATATTCATGGATGGCTGTTTGAGAGCTGCAGGCTGGATAAAGCTGTGCTTGACCTCATGGAGTGGCTGTGACAAGGCCCCTTCAAGCAGAAGGCTGGAGCAGAGCACTCCAGAGGTCCCTGCTGTGACAACACTGAAGCCATAGCAGCCATCCAGTGCCACTTCAGCTAAAAACAGATTTTCACATATGCAGTAATGCAAACCAGCTTCAGAGGATGCTCCAGGAATACCCCGATTCTTTTATTTTTTTCCAACAGACACCAGTGAGATGGTGCAGAAAGGCAAAGAGCAGAGCCAGCACAACACAGAGCAGGGGAAGACGTAAGCACGGAATTAAGAAAATCCACCCAAGCTGATGCCTTGAGCGTGTTCCAAAAAAAAAACCTTGTAAAACCATTTCTTGGGGCGGTCAACTTTGCAGGCTGTGATTTCAGTGCATGTCTACAGGCACAAACACAACAGAGACAGCAAAGACGTTTTTGGCAGAAGCAATGCTCTCCATCACTGAAGTTTGGAAATGACTTTCACTAGGTTAAAAACAAGCTGCGTTAAAAATAATTCTTAATGTTGGAAATCGGTAATTGACAGCAGCATGAATGGAATTTATTACCACAGAGTTCTAAATACTTAGAACGACAATATTTAAAACTTTTCTTTTAAGAGAAATTACTCCACAGACAGCATAATTAAAGGTCCTGGTGTCCAGGTCAAAGTGAACTTACAAGCATGTTTTTCAAAATAAATTCATTGTTTAGGAGAGCAACACAAATAACTTTATATTTACAATTACTGAATTTGAAGAGATACAAAGAATTCTAAATGTTTCCTGGTTGGACAGTAAATTTTAAAAGATTGTGAGGAGGGTTTAATGCACCCCAGGAAAATCCTCCCAGTCTGGTTGCAAGATATTCTGGAATTACTCCTTTTGTGTATCCCTGAGAAGTTGATTGGGGGGGTTATTATGGCCAATTAGGAAAGTGCTGCTCGACATGAGAGTTTTCAAGGAAAGTTTGCCAGAAATTCTTCAGACAGCTTCTAACTGCTCTGGAAATGTGAACCCAGTGCCAATATCACATCTTCCCTGCTGTGTGTTTGGAACAAATGTCACCACCCGATATTTGCCAGTAAGGCTTAGGTCAGTTATGGTTGTAGCAATCCCAGTGCCTAAAACTCCCTCTTTTCTCCATTAAGCTGTTTCTTGGTGAACATGGAAAATGTCCCATGAAGCATATGGGAATTTCAAAAGTCAGTTTTATTTAGAAAGCTAGACAGGTAGGAACTCAGTGACTGAGTTTTCCTTAAAAGAGGATCCAGCTCTTTGCAATTGCCTGTGATTTGTGTCCTGCAAATGATGAAACAACAGAGGAAGCAACACTAATTCAAGGAGCCAGTGGAATGCTGCCAGAAGGTAGTGGCTATTCAGTGAATAAAAACGTGCTGTTGGAAAAGGAGGGTGTCAAAGGCAAATTAAACTGTAAATTAGAGCAAAAATAAGGCAAAGTCAGCAACGCGGAAGGAAGCAGTTGTTTAGCACGTGTTGATATATCACTTGAAGAAGTCAAAGTTTGCAGTGTTTTGGTGGGGCTCCAGGCCTGCCCAGGTTTGCAGGTGGGTCCCAGGTCTCCTGAAGCAGGAGCTGGATGAGGAGGAGGAAGGGAAGCACAAGGTCCCAACGTCACCCCCTGCAGCGCCATCCATCCCCTCAGACTGCTGAGCCCACCCCAGGAACCCTCCTCCCCAGGGCAGGACCTCGGCCATGGCCCAGGAGCAGCCTCTGCCAGGGCCTGGGCACGGAGCCAGCCCCGAGGAGCACGGGCAGACAGAACCTCGGGGTGCCCCGAGCCACAATCCCATCTCTCGCGCTTCCAGCTGGGAACCCATCCAAGTTATTTCAGAGCGTGACAGAATCGCAGGACAGTTCGGCTCATGAGTGATGTGCCATAGATCTCCCTGCATTGCTCAGCACCAGGAGGGGAAAAAAACCCTCTGAAACAGCCCATAAAACTTCTGTGTGAGGAGGAATGTGGATTTACTTTAGTATTTCAGCTGCTTGGTGGGGATTACACATGACCCAAAACAGCATGTCCAGGCTAAAGTTGTTGAGCATTCCCCAGGAAAGGAATTCTGTTGGGCTGCTTCAGTCAAAATGTTTCTGAAGAACATAATGATTGGGATTCCTTTTCTATCAAACATGCTTTCCTGCTGCACACTGGATTTTCCAGGAAGACACGTCCCAGACACAAAGCTCTGTCCCAGGAGCAGGACGAGCCCCACAGCCGGTGCTGTCCCCACAGCCAGGCCAGCTCTGGGCATGTCCCCGTGCCCACACACCAGTTCCTGCTGGGACTGAGGGCCCAGGCAATGCCGTGTGTGACCCTGAGGCAGGATGTGGCCACAAGTCTCTTGCTGGGCCCTTTGTTGTAGTGGCTGTTCCAGTGCATTAATCTTCTCCAGCCAACTGTGTCTTGCATTATCAATCTTCCATTAACATATCCCCTTTCTCCTGAATGCTGGTTTTTTGGTTTTGTTTTTTTATTTAATACAAGGATTAGTGCAGCTGTGTCTCATCAGACCTCTTGTGTCTTTTTCTGGGGTGTTGTAAAGGACCCTGATTAAAGAATCTCTCAGCTGTTGTTCTCTTCTGAATTTTTCCTTCTATGTTGTCACTGAATTTTAAGAATCTCATTGTTTCCTTTTATAATTATGTTAGCGCTTGGGCACTTAAAAAGGAAAAGAAAGTATTTTTTACTGAATCCCCTCCCTCCTCACCACCCCCCGTCACTTTTTAACTGAAAGCCACTTGGAAGTACACAGCATGATTTTAGAAGCATCGGCAGAGGAAGTGCTTCTGGGTTCTCCTCCACTAACATCTGCTGATCTCATTGTTTCCAGAGACTAATCCTCCCTAATTGAGTTGTAACTCTGAACAGAGCCTCCGTTCACAAAGAACGAGCTGCCCACCTCTCGCTGGGGTGCCTTCTCTGTCTGTAGGTGCGAGACAAGACAAGGTTGCAAAAAGTTCATAAGATAAAAGCCATTAGAGTGTACACTGATGAATAAACCCACTGGCCAGGTAGATGAAATGCAACCTGAAGAAAAGCCATCTCAAAAGGTCTGAAAATTTTCCTATTCTTGGCAAAAACTATCCTTAGCTTTATTTTTAACTGATTGGTTCACTTACAGCCTTTACCTGCTAAAAGCAGTTATCTAATAAGCAGAAGGCAGTGGCCATAAAATAGACTTTTAAAGCTATAAATTTATGGATATGTACATTTTTCTTAAATGGTATTTTCATATTGAAGCACCCCTCCAGATTCAGGAATTTTGTGCAGCGGTGTTTTTAAAACCTCAGAAGAAGTTTAGGGATCTTTGTCCTTTAAATCTACAGACTATCTGGATTGCTCCTGAGAGCCACACAACAGAACTTCCCTTTTTTCATAAATGACTACTCACAGAATGCAGATATTTTAATTCAATGTCATCACAGAATGCTCTATAATTACAGGAAAGAAAATTAGGAGATATATTTGTAATACAAACTGCTAACTACTTTCAGCTGGCAACACTATGTCCTTGCATGAAAATCATCCTATTACATTCCATGACTCTGCATGAAATGTAAAGCTCATGGCTCCTATAAGAGACAAAAGGTGGGAAAAAAATAAACATA
This sequence comes from Falcunculus frontatus, assembly GCA_013398115.1. Classification (NCBI taxonomy): domain Eukaryota; kingdom Metazoa; phylum Chordata; class Aves; order Passeriformes; genus Falcunculus; species Falcunculus frontatus. The sequence continues at coordinate 521,040 of VZRV01004038.1, forward strand.
AAAATTATTTGAGTTGCCACAAGAAATAAGGCTAACATTTGCTTTCCTCGATCCTTCTGCTCCCCTCTCTACAACAAGGTAGAATGCTAAATTTTATTTAGTCTTTGCAGATATTTCTATTTGTCCAACCTCTCAGAAATACCAGATGATTCCTAGAAAAGCATTTTAATTTGATCAACCTAAGAACAGGAGATTGAAAGAGATCATGTGAGGAGGGCTAAAAACAGGGTTCATTTTCATTTCAGGGATGAGAACATGTTAATGTCAATGAGCAGTTAACAGTGCATCTGGTCCTGTACAGAAATAACAGTTCCACAGAACTCCAGCCAGGAATTTTATCAATTATGTAGGATCTGAATGTGAATGGAAGGCAAGGAACAGATTTTCAGTGCTCTGACGTGCTCACAGTGTAACATCTCACTTGCTACTTTCTTCCACCCCTGTGGCCAAATTTCATCCTCAAGGGTATGAGAAATATCGGAAAGAACTTGGGCACCACCTGAAGAGTTCAGCTTCTTGACATTATTTGCTCTTTTGGTACACACCAAAAATGTCCCCAGAAGAATGTGGCAGCTATTTCGCCCAAGATAATGATTTTCATACTTATCCTTAACAGGTTAAAAAAATCCCTCTAACATTTAAAGTTTTCTTTGGAATTTCTTCTTTGCATGTGCCAAACAAGAAATTCTCCTTGAAAATGGACAGTGATGCACCATTGTTCTGAAACATATAAAAGAACCAACCACCAAAACAAGAGATGGTTTATCTGGGAGAGAAGATGGGAGCTGTGATTTGCAGTGTTCCTGGAAACAATGAGCCAAGAACAAAATGCCACTGGAAAATACTTTTATTCACAGCCCTTCCAACACTCATCCTCTCTCAGTACACCTGGACTCGTATTTTCCTCCATTTTTCACTAAATAATTACCCCGTGGGCCACCTATTGCCCTTGATGTTGGAGGGAGTTCTGTACCCAAACTGAGGACAATCTATTGCTCCTCAGATCTACAGAGGGTTTATTTCCAGCTGCATAAGAAGCTATTTTTGAGGCTTGGCTATAAATTCATGGAAAAAAACTCTTGAAATTTACTATCCTGTCCTGAGATACCTATGAAATGTATGATAGTTTTTACAATTCATAAAGTAAAATAAGGATGATTTACAGCGCGCTGCAATGGCTGGTGACAGCCAAGGACACCCGCGGCACACTGCTCTTGTACCACAGCCCATAAAAAAATGCTGCAAGTCCTCCCAGAAAGGGAATCAAGCTGTCCCAGCACCCTGTGGCATCCCTGGGAGGCAGGGATGGGGTTTAATCTCCATAATTATTCCTCTCCCTGCTCCTCACAGCCCCCGGGAGCTGGCAGGCTTTGCACAAGTCAAGGATTTACTTCCTGTTACCTCTGTCCTTCTAAGGACCAACACAAGGACTCACACAACTGGGCTGAAGCTGCAGTGTGAGGGTTTTCCTGAGATTACCCTCATGCTGGTACTGGTAAATCCCAATCCACTGCTCAGTCCAGGAGAAGGGACAGGAACAGGAACAATCCCATATACTCACATCCATGTCACATGGGATTGGAAAATCACTCCATCTACTGCCTTCTCCAAGCTGGATTTCTTTCTTGACCTGAGAATGAAGTGCCTGCTCCTTTCCTGCAGAAATGGTTTTTGTGAGGGCACATGGACCGGTGGACAGCAATTACTCAGCTTTCATTAGATCCAAACTATCACAGTAGAGCACCTTCCCCTTATTTACATGACCAGGGGAATAAACTCTCTTTTCATCCTTCCATGACATCGCCTCCAGAGCTGTGCAGACATTAACTCCACTTTCCAGGAATTTTCCCCAGCTACCAGGAGCAAGAGAGGCTGATCCAGCCAGAGATTGTGTCCTCCTCTTTTCATGCTGCGTAGCTGGGAAAGAGGAACAAAGCAGCGCCACCTTTTCCAAAGTTTTTGAGAATCTAGGTGCCCGTAATGGCAAAAGGAGGGAGCTACAGGGAGTTCCTCTCTGGGAGTTTCTGAGGGATCCCAGTGAATCAGGGCTCGGCAGTGTAACATCTGGAGGAATGACCAGTCCTACCTTAGGCAAACCATTTTCAGCCCCTGTTCATACATACAGTTCCTACCTTCCATATTATACTATTGGCTGTGCCTGCCCCAAAGTCTTCAGGACTCCATTCTTTCCTCTGAGCAGCTATTTGCAACCTGGTGAAGAAGATTCTACATTTAAATTCCTTAAGCTGAACTTTTTAAAAGGATTTCATTTCAGACACACCACAAAATCATTATAAATAACTTCATGTAGTTTATAAAGCCAGTGACAAACCTGTGCTTTGACAACTGAGTTCATCACAGGACCTCAGTAAGGTTGAAAACAGTAAATAAATTTGGCAGTGGAAATAATCACAGCTGCCCCAGGAGCTAAAGGTCAACCCCTCAACCTCACCAGGTGAAGCAACCATTCTTTCTGTTCACTGCTTTTCTTGGCTCAAGGAAGGAAAGATGAAGTGTTTTGAATGATCATCTAAAATTTATATTATCCAAGATTATCACAGCAGCACATTACCTCTAAATGCAAAAGGAATTTCCAGTTACAAGTCCAGAACTGCCACATCCCAGCCTTAGCTTTGCTCCAGACAAAGCGAGCTACCCAACATTTCCTCTCTGCTTCTCCATTAAAAAAAAAAACCAAACCAGTAAAACAAACAACCCTCACCTAAAGCCCTCCCTCAAATTAAGCAACTGAAGGGTTAAACAGATAATATTTTAGTGAGCTTTGAAAACAATGTCTGACAATCTAATGCTCTCTTTCCTCGACAGATGGCTTAGAAGAAATCTGGGAAGCCTTACCCATGGAAAAAATTACTAGCCTTAGGAACAATTCATATAACATATCTGAACACATGGCTGCCTTTCAACACTTATGCTTAAACTGGGAATAGGATTCAAAAGCCACCATCCCCGAGGAGCTTTTCTCTTTGCAAAGATCCCATGTCATAGCTCTCTTCTCCCTCTCCTCAAACACAGTCTTGCCACACTGTTTACTGAGCTGAAGGACTAAAATAAAACCAGCATCTCCATTACCTTATAAAATGTTGAAATACTGCTTGGTAATTTTACAGATAAGAACTTACTACTACGAATGAATGGCCTCTAAGTGTTATGAATGTTGGCAGAGTAGATGAAGTTTTTTCAACAAAACCAGCTTCGGGAGAAAACATAAGAAAATTCACTAGTTAAAAAAAAAAAGGCAAAGATTTGCAGCTCCCTGAACTAATATTTAATCAAAACTAAAATCAGGTATGTATTAAAATAAAATTATTTCAATATAAACAGCATAAAAATATTTCCATTTAATCTCTTTTGTTCATTGCTAAATAAAATCGTCTTACAATTTCTCACAACTACGAAGCAATAATAAGAATGACAATCTTCCCTAGGGGAAGGTATTTTCAGTAATCCAAGCCTTATCTTCTAATTGCCCTCACCCTTAAACTTTCCCAGTCACTGCCCTGTGCCCAGGTATGGTGCAGCCTTTCCCATCCCACCTTTTGTCCCATACCCTCGTTGATCCTTCAATCCCATAAAACTACAGAGCAATCCTATTTGCTGTTCGCTGAACCGACTGCTGTGTGTCTCTAACTGCTCTGCAGCTCTTTGATGGCCAGGTAAGCGTGAGGTGATCACAAGCTCCCAGCACACGATGCCCACGGCCATAAATCCCCATCAGCATCTCCCACAAACCCATGGCTTTTCTGGCAGGAGCGTCCCAGGGCAGCAAACACTGACAGGGGCTGTGCCCGAGGCAGCTCGGGACAATCTCTGTTAAATCCCAGCTCCTTCCAGCTCCTGATAGCCCCAGCAGGCTCTAGGCACATTTTCCTGCTGGGAGGGCTCCGTGCTGCTCTCTGGCCTTGGGGAGCTCCTGGAGCCCCGGAGCCCCATCGGCCTTCCCCTGCCACAGCCCCTGCAGGAGCCTGAACCCGGCTGGTGTCTGTCCAACCCCCACCAGCACCCCACCTTGGGGTGACCACGCTGAGGTCAAGCCTCCAGCTCCTGCAGGGACTGCCTGGGCCTGGCTGACACATGGCCCCAACCCCAATACCACCAGAACCTCCGTGGGATGGACACTGCATCCCCCTGTACCCAGCTGAGTGCCCTGCTCCTTGGGGTCACCCCAGAGCCCCATCACAGCCACAGCCACCCTGCCTGGGGACACCCACTCAGCCTGGGGACACCCATCCAGCCTGGGGACACCCACAGCACCAGCACATGCTGCAGCTCGACTCCCTTCCCAACACCTTCACCTACACAGCCCCAAAACATCCCCATCCCCTGCCACACCCACCACTCCTGTCCCTGCCACACCCCATCCCTGTCCCTGCCACACCCCATCCCTGCCCCTGCCACACACACACCACTCCTGTCTCACACAGCCCAGTGCCCTGGATTTATTTACTTTATTTACACCCATGCAAGGCCACCCAAACACAGCTCTGGCATCTCCTATCTCCCAGTCCTGCTGGTTGTTCAGGAATGATGCTGAGGGGGGATGGAGATGAGGGAAGCTAGAGGGACTCTGGCTGCTGTGTCACTCCCCCACAGCATATGCTTTAGGCAAATCCATGCACTGCCACTTGAAAGGACTTTCTTCCAGGAACAAGAAGACCAGGATGTTTGCAGTGATAGCATAGTCAATAAAACAAGGAAATCTGGGATCAGAAAACTCACAGCCTGGGCCTTAATAACACTTGTGTAGACATAACACCGTGTTCTGGGCCCAAAGTGCATGGGCAGCTGATATAACAGCAAATTCATCCTCTTAGTTATTTACTAAAACTGCACTGTGTGACATCCATGTGTTCAGCTTAGCGGATAACTTCCCATTCCTTCCCTCATTCTGGCCCACTCCCCACATTTTCTGCTAGTCATTCCCAGCTATGGCCTAATTAGGATGAACCTAGAGTGATTGATTTATATTTATTTCCCTCTCTTATCTCTTTCATTCATGGTTTTGCCTTAATCAAAATGTTGCTATCATTTGGAGACTCTCATCAAACTGTGACTTCCTAAAGACCACCTAAAGTGGTTTTTAGCTCTGCTCATCACAATGACAAGAAAGGCAGAGTCTTTTTGGGAAGATATCATTTTCTCTGTCCATTGTCTTGTCAGCTAAATTCTTACAGGACAGATTAAATTCTTCAGTTTCCTCTAGGAAAAGTGATAAGATATAAGACTTGCTTAAGTTCTTATGTTTGTGTCTGCCTGCCAATGAGTGGAATGATGACAAAACACCTTCAGCAGTGCTTTAGTCCCCTCCTAGAGCCCTTCGTAATGCACCAGGAAAACGGGATATTCCATCCCAACTCTTTGTTGACCCCTAGCATGGTTAATAATGAAACTTGCAGCAGATGATGATTATGGTAATAAATGACATTTATGATGGGTATGAAATAGAGGGGACCCCTCAGTGTTCCTGCTGCTGGGAACAGAGGTCCTTCCTTCCATGTCCTGAGCAACAGCAATTCCCACTCCTTAGGAGTGAAAGCCATCCTCCAGCATCAGCTTTCCTTTGGCTGTGCCTATTCCCTCCCTTTCCTTTCCTTCCTCCCTGATCTCCAGCAGATCACCATGCACTGCCACCTCCTTCTTTTTCATACCCTGAGTTCCTAAAAGCTGGAGCATAATTGATTTCAGTTCCCAGACAAGCCAGGGGAGCTGCTGCACAGAGGCTGAAGGACAGAGAAGCCCTCCATCACCCATGCTGCACACACAGAGCTGAATGACAGCCAAAAACGCACTGTAAACAGACTTTCTCCCTTCTGCTACCCTTGCACAGCATGAGAAATCCCACCAAGGAACCCGGGGACTCGAGATGCACATTTACCTGTGCTTTGGGACATCTCTATCACCAAAACCTCTTCAGGCAACATTCTTCTGTGGAAATCAGTAGCACAAACACCAGTTTGACCACCATGCATTCCATTTCTCTTATCCAAGGTCCCCTTTTTCTTCTTTTTAGTCCTTCAATATTTGATGTGTGGCATTTCTGCGTAGCTTGAAGACACAACTCTTCACACAGCAACATTGTAATGGCTGTAGGGCGGAACTGTGTTGGCACCTGGTTTGTCAACTGGTGCCAGGAAACAGTGACCTGAAAAATCCTCCTCTGCAAGCCTCCTGCAGGGTCAGGGGGATGGATAAGTCTTCTCTTTTCACTAATTTCCTAACAAAAATAACCAATGGGAAGCATTTAATGCCACACCTCAACCTGCCACACCACCATCTGTTTGCTCTCCATTCTTCTGCGATTATCAGAAAATCATTAATTTTTCTTGTGGCATTTCCAAGTGAATAAGAATAAAAGGTTCATCACAGAAGAGCAATGACAACACAGAAAGGAGCAACCAGCATCAAAATGGAATCCCTGGTTTTATTATGTGAGACTCATCGAAAGGAATCATCTCTTTGTTCCCAATATTTCTGTTTCTTTAGACAACCATGCACAAAAACCACAGGGAAAGGTCTGGTGTGGCAGCCACGGGGGCTGAAGGAACAGAAACCAGACACTGCTGAGGGGACTCCTAACAATAAAGACCTAAAAGTAAAGGGGAAAATGAAGGCTCATAAATCCAGAGAATAAATAATCCCTGGCCTTCGGTTATTCCTCTAACTCCCATATTCAGAAAAATACCTCCACCCTCTGACATGGGGATTAGATTGGTAGGAATCCCTCAAGTGTAAAACAGGGTATTCTCCACTAATCTCACTGGAGGGACATGCAGCATCCCATCGCTAATCTGGGGCAAACAAAGCAGCTCTGTGTGAGCCAGCTGAGGGGGTGCAAAATCGCTGATTTAGCAGACATGGCCTTCTAATGAGCACAAAGCCAACCTGTGCTTAATGTGTTTGAGGTGACCTCTGAAGCACAAAGTTGCCTCTCAGTGATCTAGTGCAGATTCAGTGCAATTAAAAATCTGTAAATCACAGCAAACACAGAAAAATGCAAATTGCTATGCACAGTCAAAGAATCAGATCCTTTTGTACTAGAAACCACATTGTATTTTACATTTATGTGACTTATTTCATTCCTTAGCCATATCATGAGCCTATAAAAACGTTTTCATTAAATTAATGCTTTATGTCTCCTTTACCAGGATGTGCCTGATTAAAATGCCACTATATATTTTTTTCCCCCTTTCTTAAAGGCCTAATCCCATAATACTTTATAAAGATCTTATGTAGAGATTGAGCTCTTCTTTCCCCCAAACCTTTCATCTTATTCCATTTGATTAGGGTCATGGGGCCACACTCATCCCAAGCATAATTCCACTGGAGTTAAAAGAGCCACTCTGCTGATCAGAGCAGACCACAGAAGCAAACATTTGGTGCCCTACATTTGGCAACACAAAAGGATAATGTTGTATTTATTCCCTTTTCAGTCTGAACCACACTTTGATAGATCATTCGAGATGCTAATGAGTCAAACAGCCTTTTACAAGAGTAAATACTCCGAATGTAACACGCTCCTCAAATTATCCCTGTTCTTCATCCTTTCTCCAAACCTTCCAGCCCCTGCCGTGAACACTTTGGATGTGATGTGCTGCTGAAGCTCCCAGTGTGGAAATTACCTCGTGCAAGTTATTTGAACAAACCCATCCGAGACTGAGCCACTGGAATCTCCCCCTTTGCTTAAAAGGCAGAATTCACCAGTATCATCTTAAAGATCTTTACTCCCCACCATGCAGCAACTTTATAGTAACTTACAGCTGGTTAAATTGTCCAGTTCTACGTGTACCAACTCTGTTACCTGTAATGTGAAATAAAGTTGCCTAAGGACAAAAACCACTGAACTATTAAAGATCAACAATATTTTTTTTTCATTTTCCCACCCAAAAACAGTCCCAGAGTGCTGTAAATTCTGTCTTGTTTAACAAGGAGGCCTTGTTCACAGGAGCTTCACTGAACAATCCACGGCTCTTCCTCATTTGGGATGAAAATGAAAAAAAATGGAAGCTGAAAGGAAGAAGGGATAAGAAAACTGTGAAAGTCCTTGGAGCTGCACTGTGTCTGAACTGCAAATATTTATAATTTTTATGTCATCCTATAAAACCTGGACTTTGCAATCCATTCTATTTAACATCCTCTTTTAGGAGGTTGATAGTCCCCATTCAGTTCACATACTCCAGGTTTACTGCTTTCTCATTCTGCTAATAATAAAAAGGTGCCACAGATAATTAAAAACAAACTCAGTCCCAGCATTTATTAAGGAAGAAAATATGAACCTCTGAAAAGCTGTCACATACAATAAAGCAGTGTTATCTGCCCGGAATTACAGTGATTTCAAATGGATAAGCCTGGAGAACAAAATCCACCAAAATGGAGTTAAATTAATTGCTGTTTTACAAGGGGGAGCTTTAAAACGGAGTAATTAATTGACCTACTGCTTGTGACAATTTCCCCATAGTTAACAATCACTCCTGCAGAAGATGAAAAAACAGCCCAGTTTCATTTGAAGAGAGGTGAATTAAATCAGTGCAAACCAACACTGCCAATGTTTCTGTGACAGGGGAAGTGTACAGGAGAAAATAAAGAGTATCCATGGAATGGGATAAATTCCAAACTCACTTTTATCTCTGCAACCTCACTGCACCCAAAAACATTATTTCAAATTAGGACTGGGGTTCTCCCAGTGCCCTGACATTGGGAATATTTAGCCCTGGGCTCCCAGTTACCTGGGTGGAGAACTGTGTAATTTGAAACTGATTGAAAAAGTCATTTTAGCAGAGGAGATTCAGAAAAATATATGGGTTTATTCACTATAGGGACATTTTATTTACTTCTTCATTACTCTGAAACAGATTGTGCAAAATACCTTGAAACATAGTTTATTAACGTAGCTGCAATTGCCTAATTTGTCATGCAGAGAATTCCCAATAATTTAAATTAATTAAAACAAACAAACAAACAAACAAACAAACAAACCAGAGATTGCATTCTTCTTCCAAAGACCTCTAGAGCCTGCAAAAATCTCCAGGCACATCGTGTAAGTGCTGCCTGGAATGTAGAAAAGTCACAGTGGGAACACAGATCCGTCGGGATTTGGAAGGAGGAACACGTGGGTGCAGTGCCCCACAGAAGGAATCAAATAGCGGCAAATTATGAACAAGGCACCTATAAAAGGGCACTGCACTCCTAAATGTCAGGATTTCCATGGCAATGCAGGGCTAGGAAAAGGGGAAACACACCATGCACCAGATGTGAGCACACCAACGCTTCACGGCAGAACAGAGCCCTCTGTCCTATCCCTCCCCTTCCTGGGGATCCCTAACACTCAGCTGGGATTTTTGGCTGCCACTCAGTATTGACTGAATTTGGAAAATGGGCAGTGACTCCAGTGTAGCTCCCTACAAGCTGTAATTATTCCAAATAAGCCTAAATTGGACTATTCTCTTCTCAATGCATTGCCCAAACTCGTGTTCACTGCAGTTCATCTGCTCCCATATTTCTGCTCCCTTCTGTGAGCTCCTCTGGGGTTTATTGTCACTTATGAAGCATTTGATGGCTCAAAGGAGTTTTGTGTCACCTGTAAATTTGGAGTTCACTTCAGTCTCCAGATCATCAGGGGCCAAAAAAAAATTCCATCTTTTCCCAGTGCCAGAGGGCAGGGCTAGATGGGATCTTGGGAAGGAATTGTTCCCTGGCAGGGTGGGGAGGCCCTGGCCCAGGGTGCCCAGAGAAGCTGTGGCTGCCCCTGGATCCCTGGCAGTGTCCAAGGCCAGGTTGGCCATTGGGGCTTGGAGCAGCCTGGGACAGTGGAAGGTGTCCCTGCCATGGCAGGGGTGGAAGTTGATGGGTTTTAAGGTCCCTTCCAACCCAAACATTTCTTTAATCATCATCCTGCATAGGACAATCTCTGGCAGCAGAACACAGACTCTTCCCAAACCAAGCAGTGACCATTATAGTTGTTGTTTCATCTAAGTTGAGAGCAGCGGATTTTCTGACTTTTATTCAGCCTCTGATACATAAACTCACAACCTTTTTGGAAATGCAAATATGTTATATGCCCACTGAATCATTTTTATTCTCATCCTTTACTGATATCTTCATGCGACTCCAGCAGCCACAGGAGAGAATTTCCCCCTGCAGAAGCAAACCGTGTCCTAACAGACCACATTTATTTCTCTGCTCAGTGATTTTGTTCTTTTAGATGAACCCCTCCACCTCCCTAGGGACTGAAATTGTGTTTATCAGTCCTTTGTTCCTCTCTAGGACTCCACCTAGAGCCTGCCTTGAAGCTTCGATGTGCGTTCCAAAAATATTAGGACTGGAATCAACACAGGTGGAAATTCTGGTTTGGAGCCCGCTCTGATAGAAAATTTAGAAATACAAAAGAGGTTTTGTAAAATGCCTCCTCATATTTGTACAAGAAAGCAGGAGAAGACTAACATTTGTTTAATATAATTTTTCTTACAGTTTATAAGCACCTAAAGATTTCAGATCAAAAGTGAACCCTAACGAAGAGTGCAAATTTCACAGCTGTGAGAAAAATACAAGGTGTGAACTTGTATTTTTTGTAGCTTATAAATGTGGGGGAAATTCTCTAAACGTTGTGGGTTTATTTCTTTAAAAATAGCTCTAATTCTAGGAACAAGAGCACTGAAAATTATCACAGTTTCCATGAGTTTTTTTAGTGCTATGTGAAGGATTTTGATGACATCCTGATTCAGTGGTCAAGAGATATCAATGTGTATTATTTTTGTAATGTAAGTCAATAAATTTAAGTCAATTTAAATATCAGTGAGTATTAAGGGTAATATAAAATATCATAAAATCCTCTTTAAGAAGGTGTAATTTGGGGGTCTTGGTAGATGTTTGGGGGTTTATTTGTTTTGACTTTTTAAAAAAAGTTTAAGTCCACAAACATATGAAAAAATGTACAAAAACATCCTAAAATACACCAGGACTTATATTTCCATGTTTAAATATTCTATTATTCATTCCTCCCTTCCACACACTCTTAAAAAATTAAGTCAGTGGAGTTTACTTGAAGAGAGTAATATATATAATTATAATATGACACCATTTGATGTTTTTTGGTGGGCAGTGGAATATGCACCCCCAGATCAGATCATTTAATCAAACACAAACCTCAGAGATTGTTCCAGCTAAGGATTAATTGCACTGACTCGAGGCAGACGAAATATATTCTGGCACTGCTTCTGACAGATGAAAATAAACCAAACAATAAGGATCAGCTTGCAGCTAACAATATGCAAAATTAAAGAATATAACAATTTGAAACTTTTATGGGAGTGCTGATTAGCTTTTGTTCTAAAAGCTGCAAAGAGCCTTTGGTGTTAATCTCGTTACTCATCCACTCCGCAAACAGAGGCAGCAGCCCCAGAACCTGCCCCTCGCACAGGATGACAGACACTGAATCAGTGCTGCCTGGCAAAAACGGCTTTTGTTTTAATTGGTCAGAAGTAGAACAGTAAGAAACTCAAATTATCTCTAAAGGCATCGATGACTATGTAAGCTGATTATAATAATGTGTGTCCTATGCATTTTCCATTTGAAGGTTAAATTCTCAATTAATTTTTCAGCATGTTGCCATCTCAGCTGAGTGTGGTTGCTAATTGCAGTGAAACAATAGTTTCCAAAAGCTTTGAATTCATGTGCTGGATTCCAGACACAGTCAGACATCTCTGAGAGTGCTGCAACCCAAACCAGAATCACTGCAAAAACCCCAAATTCAAACACCAACATAACTTCTCTGATTTTTTTTTTTTTTTTAATTCTGGAAAAGTAAAGATTTGTTATTTTTGGTTATGTTTATCCCACATTTTTCAGACTCATTTATTTTTTCTCTTGAAAGCAAAAAACTTCAATAGCCAACATCTTAAATACTCTTCCATTAAGTGGGTAGAGAATAAAGAGAATGCACAAAGCAATATATCAAAGTTGAGAACCTGAATGAATTTTATCTACAAATAATAGGCTTAAAAATCTAATCTAGTGTAAACTCAGAATTAACGAGCATCCTACTGATGAAGAATATTCCAGAACACACTTTTCTTTGTTAAAAGCCTTTTAGTAGCTGCCTACTGCACCTCACAGTTTTGTTCCAATGAGCATCACAAATCATTTATTTTCTCTTGGTATTAAAAAATTCCAAGCACCTATAAAAATATCTATATTCTCTACAGATTCCAGCTCCTTTTCACCCTACATTTCATGCAGGCCAGAAGCAGCTCAGGACCATGAGAACTTCAGGGTTGTTCTGTCCCTCTCTGAGGTTTTGCTGAGCCTGTCTAAACACATCCTTTGGTTCTTAAATGACAACAGGGAACAGTGCCACTGGCATGGAAACAGCTTCAAACCAGATGTCATCCTAGGAAGAAAGACTGTGTTTGAGAAATCACAAATTCTGATTGAACCCTCCCTGCTCAAGGCTGAAGCCCAGAAGAAAAGCGGCCACCTTAATCCAAATATCTTACTAAAACCAAAAAATAACATTTCCATGGTAGCACAGCTAAATTCTTTCGTGGGCTACAGGTACAAGTGAGGCAGCTTGGAATTTAGTCTTCTATCAGACAACCAAGGAAAAAAGTGACAAAGTTTAGGCCTAAAAATGTAATAGCAACACCTACCAGGGGTGAGCAAGGCCTGGGGTCCCTGCCCAGCTTCCAGAGCTTCCAGCCCGGCTGCTCAGAACAACTCTCACTGCTGGAGACACAGCCTCACCTTCAGACAGCTGCACTCCCTTAAATGGACTCTTTGTCCATTTTAAATCAAACTGCAACAACCTTCCAGTAACAGACTACAAAGTACAAAAAAAAACCCCACATTTTTATATACTTAAGAGATGTAAATTTCTCACCAGCTCACCAGAGCACAGGTGAAGAAGAACTCTTAAATTATCTCACAAAGATATCCTGTGAGCCAGTAAAAATGGATAAACCGAGGCACAGAATGCCTGGAGGGACTTGGAGTGGCTCAAGACGGGAAGCTCTGCCTGAGGGCGGGGGTCTCTCAAGTTCCAAAGGGTCATTTCAGCCCACAAATTGTCCCCTCTGTCCCCTGTGCACCCAGGCAGCCAAACCTCCACACACCCTGACCCCAACTACTACTTCCAGTGGACATAAAGAAATTACAGCTAAAAAAAAAAGCAGTAAATGAGTGTATACAGGGCTGTTAATTAACATAGGTACCCTTCAGCTATGCAGGGTGTTTTGAGAGCATTTGGGCTTTTTTAGGTTTTAAACAACATAATTTCCTTACATTTAGACAACGTGAGCCAAATTCCGTGGCTAACTCACCAGTGTTAAGGAGGGAAGACCTTCACACTTTTTTGAACCTTTATTATCCATTTATGTACTCAAACACAGTGATGAGGCAAAAAAAAAAAATCACAAGGAAAGACTACAAAAGAGGGAGGAAAAATCTAGGAGATAAAAAAACATTAAAAAGATTGCGAGGCAGTAAGAGTGGAAAAAATTACCTAGAAATGGTATCACATGAGGTAAGTTTTATGTCCAAAGGTAGGTTATAATTTTGGATTTTACATCACCTAAGACTGAGTTTGTTTTTGCAGCCCACCTGCTCTCCTGTATAGCTGCGGAAAGGCTCCTCAATGTCAGGCCATTAATCTTGTGACCCTTAAAACATTTCTTTGTTTAAAACTATGAAGAAAGACCTTCACTCAAGCACAGTTGCAATCAATGGAGAAAACATTAATCACTTGAGAAGTGGTGTTTTGAGACTCATGAAATTGAAATGAATCACAATATGAAAAATGCAATTATTTTTAAGGGCTTTGTTTTGTTAACATTCAGTCACTCAGTCTGCTCTCTTTGCCTGTGTGTTTTGAGGGCAGGAAGGGGTTCCAGTGCTGGTTTGGTGCTGAGTACCTGCTCCCTCCATTGTCCCCCGCACAATTCCCAGCTCGTGGCAGTGCCTGTTCCCACTCTTATCTTCCCATCCAGCACCTCAGCTCAGTCCCATGCACAAACAAGCCCAGATTTCCCCGTGGCACAGCAGGATGATTATCTATCCTTTTATGAGTGATTTTTTTTTTATTTGAGGAGGCTCTGCTTTCCTCAGAGACCCACTAAGACAAGCATTCAACCTTGGAATAAATAAAGAATTCACTTGCTGACTATTTATTGACCTATTGGCTTGGAAAGGCTTGTTTAGCTAATAGGTCTGGGTCCTGCAAAGGACTCGATAAATTGGTGTTCACAGCAAAGTGCCAGTGAACCCGTTTGCAAGTACAGTTTGGGACAAGAGTAAAAGCCAGCTGATGATTCTTGTGGCTCCCTTTCTCTGGCAAAGCAGCTCAGGCTGGGCAGAAAATCAACACTGACTTCCTGACAGCCAGACCAGAGCATTGCATGGGACATCAGTCAAATGTGTGAGAGAATCTACGTGGATAAATATGGGCTTATCAGAGCTAGACAAATGTGATGGCCCTGACAGACACATTTGAAAACCACTTGCAGAAAGTGTTCAAATTTTTACCAATTTTACTGATGGTAAATAAACAAAAGTTTTATGAAGAGAGAGACCTCAATTATTTTGAATAAAGTATTATTTTACATCCTAGTATGTCATGAACTCCTTGGCAAAGTGGTCCAAGGAAGGTGTTGGGTTTTGTCTGGAGCAGAATCATCAGACTGTAGTCAGAAAGGAGAACTTTAGATTTCTGTTGTGATGGTGATTTTGTTTGCAAAACCTGACGAGTGCCTGGCTGCCTTTCCCCAGAGAGCCCAAGATCCCTGCCAGACAGGGGCCCTCCTTTCAGGCTGGAAGATTTGCCTGGGATTCCCAGCACCAGAGGGGATTTCAATGGACACAGCCTGCCCTTACCAAATGTCAAGGGAGTTTTGCCACACAAGCAGCAAAGAACAAGTCCTTTGCCCACAAGGGTCTGCTGACAGCTCCTGCAGCACAAGGGCAGCTCAGCAGCTCTGCCAGGAGCAGTGCCAGGGATTTCCCCGAGCCACGCTCTGTGAACAGCAATCCCTGCCTGTGTTTAAGGATCACAGGATCGTTTCCTTTCCCAGGAAGTAAATACCTATGAAGAAATGCATAGATTGCAAATATAGGTTGAGCAAATGATGCCCTCAGCTGGAAGCTCTAGAGGCTGCTGTCCAGCACAGTGGCACCAAACTGAGCAGCACAATGACTTTAGGGAGGTACAGGAATCTCCCACTGGAATCCTGAGCTCCCAAAGGATGCAAAGGCATCAGAGAGCTGAGGTTGTGGCCATCTGCACCATCCCTCCAACCCCAAAGTAGCAAAGAAGCAGAATAAACAACAACAACAACACTATAAGTTATTCCTGGTACTTTTAAATTAATCTGCCCACAGACCTGGGAGAACCTGAATTCCCCAGGAAGACAAGAAGATCTTTGGAATAAGATGAAAATCCAGTCAAATGCCAGCCAGAAAATTGTGGTGACACACCAAGTGCAGAAACCCTTTCAGTACCCTCAGGCCAAGGGAGCTGTGGGGGAAGGTGCCTTGGTTTGGGGAGTTTTATCCCCTCCCACTGCAAGACTTAAAACTGATTGCTCCAAAATAAACATAATATGTGGCTTAAATCTTATAGCCAAAAATGGAGACTACCATAAATGATGAACTTGGAAAGGATAAATTAGGAAGGAATGTTCTTTGCTATCTATTAGAAAAATTCAGCTTTTGATGACAAATCTGAAAAACACCTTGCACTGCAACAAAATACATTAATTTGGTGGGCTTTAAAGTGCTAAAAGTGGCTTTTGAAGCAGTTTAGGCACATGTAAAGTTCATTTACTGAAGATCTCATGTTCTATACAGAACATTTCGAAGAAAATGTAAAAATACATATTTTTGTTGTTAGTTCTCTTCCTGGCAAGGCCTTCTACTGTACAGGGACTAAATTCCCCTCTGCTACAAAATTAACCAAAGCAATTCAAGCTGAATCCTGCAGTCATTTTTCATACTAATCTTCTGTGCAGAACTTCCCTCATGGCTCAAACTCCAGGGTGTCAATCTGAAACTTTCCTCTCTAAACAGCCACGATTTAATGGCACAGAAACCTGACTGCGAGCTCCAAACACAGAGCCCCTGTTCTGCTACAGATGTTTTCACCTGATGCTTTTCGAATCCATTAATTTGAAAATATTTAGATTTCATTTCTTCAGAAGAGGCAAATTCACACACATGCAACTATAGAAGTACTTCTGCTATAGAGATCAAGGCAACGTTTGCAAAATAATGCACATATTTGTCCTCATTTTTGATAAACATCCCCTTTTTTTTTAAGGTAGTGCTCAATAAATTCTTACCCTCCTGTGGCTGTACTGCAAATCCCTCCCTTTCATTCAAGGTCTGTGTACTAACCTGGATATTGCTGTCAGAGCTTACCAGGGATTTATAGAAGGCCACATTACACCACTACAGAGCTGCAGTTTCTAATTTCATTTACACATCACAAAGTCCGCCGTGCTAAAGAGCAGCACAGAGAACTAGAGGCCAAATCTGGTCACTGAACCTAATGTTTATCTTTTGCTAATTATTTTCAAATGACATGTAATGGAAATAATTTATTTGTTGGCCTATTTTTGTCTCATTAGCAACACTTGTAATTTCAATCAGGTTAATTAAGTAAAGTCCCACCAAGCAGGAAGCCTCAATCTTTTATTCCTTGCAAATTTTCCTCCTCCTCTGACGAGTGAAGCAGAGCTTTTGGTGTTGGGGTAGGAGGGGCTTTGGGTGGGGGATGGTGACAGTTGTTTTATTTAACAGAGGGATTTGCTAAAGCCTGGTGGGGCCGATTCAGCCATCAGATAGGAAATGCAACTGAGAAGAAGGAAAAGGGAAAAAGTGTGAATAGAAAAAATCCACAGGGGAAGAAATGAGCGAGGGATCACCAAAGAGAGGAAAAGTGCTCGTGGTGGCTTCGCCGTGTGAAAGATGCTGTGTCTTACATAAACCAAAAACCAAATTTTAGCAACACAGTTTGCTTTAGACTGAGGGTAGAGTGGAACCTGTAGCACAAACAATTCCAGCTCTGACTTGGAAACAAAAAATCTTCCATTTGTTTCATTTTCTTCTCTGCGTAATTTATAGTGCCTTACATGTTTTGTGCTCTGAATTTGTTAATCAAAGGCCCATTTGGTAAGGATTGCTCCGGCATGGGAATGCACCAAAGATCAGGTGGAAAGAGAAGCAAGGGGCTGCTTTAGTCTGCAAGTTCCAAACCTCATCTGCAAAGCAGAAATAATGATCTCATTGCCTTCCACAGAGCTCTGTGAAGCTCAGCATCCCTTTGATATGTGCCAGTATTCTATGTACACATAATAAGTAACAAGCACCGAAAAAAGAGCAATAATTCTTAGATAGTGAGCAGATATTTTATTTAGAGATTTTTTTCAGACTAATACCTGGTCTAACAGGGATTTCATCAAAGCCACCTTCAAACAGGGATTAAAGCAGAAGAGTCTATTTGTGAGCAGTTCTGTAATGACTGTGCAGCAGCAGTTTGTGTATTCTAAGGTCACACTTCTCACCAGAAACCCTGCAACAGGTCTGACAGGATCAGGTGATTAAAGAAGGATAATAAGGATAATAATGCAAAGAATAACAGCCTATTCACTACTCTGGGTAAGTGCAAAAATTCAGTCTTGAACACAAGCCCTGCACACTGTACAAATGTCCTTGTAAAAGATATTAAAGATATTAAAGTGTATTTCAACAACTGCCCATTGACTGGGCTCCACAATACACCCAGTTCTGTACAAGTCAGCACAAGCATAGCTAAAAGTTTACTTTTGAAAGAAAATGTTGGAACAAAGAGGCATTTATTCCTTTGGCTCTTTTCTTCCACTGCGCAAGCTGTAGCCATGCAAAAATCCAACTGCCTTTATTTGTAGTAAGCCCTTAGGTGAGGATAACTCAGTACTGCTAAGAAACTTCAGACAGCTCTTGGAACAGATGGAAGCTTTACAGCACCTGAACATTGCTAAATACTGTTCTTAATACTGATTTCAATTTTAATTCTCATTTTCATACTAACCAGGTAAACCTGAATTAATTCTATTCTACTCAGTGACAAATTACCAGGCCAGCATCCTGGTTTTATTTATCTTGAGGTTTTTATCCATTTCTAACTTGAATAACCTCCATTGAAGACTATGTTTTTCTAAGACTGGATCATTTGACAAAGTAAATAATAAGTGATATTTTACCTTAGCAGCTCCTGAAAATTTTCCAAACATTATTAGGATGAGAGGAAAAATCCATTTTTATCACCTAATCTTGAAGCATAACAGCACCATAGGTACAATTATTTGCTTTCTTGATGGTATTTTGTCTTCTGTCACAGTTGTTGTGGTAAGTTCAGACACTCGGGAATAAGGAATTAAAAATCCTGAGGAAAATCAGTGATAAAGTTTTGGTGAGGGGGGATATTCTGGAAACATCCCATCCTCAACATGGAGCCTCAGCACTGTGGGTACATCTCAACAGGAAAGGACATCAGTGGATAATCCTTTCTTTGGGATCCATTCCAAATTTACAATATCATCTAACTCAACTTGGAGCAAAAGTGTAGCCCTGGGGATTATCTCAGGAGATCTAATTGAAAATCACATTTCTAGGGAAGCTCCTTAGCATTCTTTGGGAATCAAATATAAGCCAGCCTTATTTTCCACACCTCTCACCTTGTATTTCTCTGTGCTCCTAATAGTCTGGCATTTAAATTCTCTACAAAGGAGGAATAGCAGCCTACTCATGTGAGTTTTAATTTTGCTAATCCCCAGTTACAGCCCAAAAGACCCAAAATGCTTTATTTGATGCCACTGTACCCTCGTTGAGCATTTTCAAGGACTGTGCCCTCCAGAATAGAATGGACTTCTAACACATTTTTTAGAAATGAGGTAAATTCCAGGATTTTTCCACTCTTTGTGGAAATCCATATTCTAGCATGGGGGGAAAGGATTGGGGGGTGTTATCCTTCCTTACCCCCTCGTTTCAGTGCAACACAGAGTGGTTTTATAGGTGAGTTAATGCATCTTTACTCCACTTTGACAAAAGCAGAGCAGCCATCTAACGAACAATTAATGTGCCAATCCTTGTGAAATAGAACTGCCTATTGTACCTCCAACACAAGCATGACAAAAACTAGGAAAGAGGCGATGTGGAACATCTGGATCAGGAGGAGTGAGATCCCTGCATACATGGCCACACCAGCACAGGCTGTTATGTAAGGTTATCATGGATCCTTTCAATTATAGTGCTTTATTTTTTCCTATTACCAATGAATAATAATAAATGAAGCAATAAATGAAAACAATATCTGTTAAGAACATTATCCCGTCCTGAAAAAATACCCTAAACTGCCTCATTTCTTTATTTTAAAGTTGTCCTAACCCCAGCTACAAATATAGGGGGCCAAATATTTATATCACACAAAATATCAGGGGACATTTGTTCCTTAAGCTGATGCTGGCTGGTTCAGGAGAGCCTTAGCTCTGATAAATATCTCAAAAGAGGTGAGGTCCTACAAAAGCTTGGGCGGGCTGATAAGGGCATAGATAAACAGAGATACACAAATAAAAAAAAAAACAACAAATGCTGATCCTCAGCTCGAAAGCTCCAAGAATATTCCAATATCTCATTTAACTATAAATTTAGATTTTTAACTCTGCAATTCTTTTTCCACTCATGCTTTGCTGGTCTCTTTTCAATAGCAGGTGGCTCAAACAGAAGATACGACTAATTCCTGACTCCTGTTGCCACTTGCTCACTTGACCTCGATGACCCCAGACCTCTGAAATGACCATAAGAAAAAATCCCTTTGAATGGCCTTTATCAAGTGGTCTGAAATCTGCACATGATCAGAGATTAATCAATATCTTTCCCAAGCCCACGTCATTAAAATACTGAGCCATTTCTTGTTCTCCTTATCCAATGTTAATTATTGACACACAACTTCCAGCCAGAGATGCTCTTCAAGATGCCTCAGGGCCGATTCACTCAATATTTCTTTTGGTAAGAAATCTTTCAGTGGAATTCTTCATACCATAGGAATTTTAATTATTTTTTTAAGAATTTTATTTCCTTTGAATGGCACCTGAACAAAATATGTTTGGGTTTGTTTTTCTTATAACTTCTTAAAGGTTTTATTCTTACATCAATAAGGCTTAAAACTTTCCCATTATCTCGTGTTCTGACACTGAATTTCTGAAGAATTTTAAATGGTTTTAACAATGTCAAATAAATGCATTCTCACAAAAACATGCACAAAAGCAGTAATTTTAAATGGTATTATTATGTAAAAACATCACACTACTCATCAACATTTTAAGAGCTCATTGAAATAATGAAGTGGCTCCAGTTATTTCCATTAAAAGGTTTATAAATAATATCTGCTGTTTGCTGCCTTAGGAGAGCATAGCTGGGTAATAATTGAAATATCAATACATCTTCCTTGTGAAAGTTTCTACTTCTGAAAGCAGCACCCGGCTTCCTGTAGGAAGAACACGGAATTCCCACGGGTAGGAAGAACATGGAATTCCCCCCTCATTCTCCTGCCTCATGATTTGAACAGTGGAGCAGAGCAGTCCTTGCCATTCCCACTCAATAGTCTCTCCAATATTAAATGAAACCACATGTAAGGAAAAAACCCCTATTTCACACTCACTCACGTAAATACAATCTCTTTAAAGACACACACACAACCTTAGAGCCCTTTTGCCTGATTCCTCTTCCCTTTTTCATTCTGAATCAATGGCAATCCAAGAAAGGGGGAGCAAACAAGGCAAAAGTATAACTCAGACAGGAGCTGTTCCAACAGCGTAATAAGAAATGATGAAGTGTCTGGTCCATCACCTCTGTTGTTGTGAAGAACATGAATTCTGTTCTGAATTCAGCATGATTATGCTGAAATCTTTCCTTACAAAGAGTTTTCAGTTACATAACGGGATTTTTCATGAACAATTTAGGAGCTGACACTGTGGAGGAAGAGCAGAGCTTTCAGGTGCCACCGTCTCTGGCTGTTTCACTGATGCACCTTCTCGTGCTCATTGGGCTCGTTCTCCTTCAGAGCCCCCTGGACACTCTATGGAATCTTACTGTTTATGGAACTGGAATGGTAATTGTTTCCTGTCAGAGACACAGAGATGAGGAAAATTCTGGGATGCAATTTTCCACAGCAAATCTGAGAGTAGGAAAGGAAAGAAGTTTAATCCCATACACCAAGGTGCCTTGTTCTCCCATCAGTGTCCTCTGCACCCAGATGAATGGTGAAGGTTTTTATGGTAAGAACACATTGACCTTCATCCTCCTCAGCTCCTCCTCTTTGCCCAACTGACCCAAAGCTCTGTGTGCTCCTATTGAAGAGTTCATGAATTCCTATTTTTTATTCCTTTCTCCTGGAGCCAAACTTCTCAGGTGCTGATGAGTCAGAGGACATCCTGAAGGAAAGGTAGTGAGAAATTTGCTGTGAAAACCGGGTCTGATTGAAGTCTTCTTCAACCTCAGACACACTGAGCAGATAAGGGCATCTTGCTCCCTGAAAACTGATGAGATTTTTCAAAATATGCCAAAATGAAGTACCCTGTGTTTTTTTGATACCTAATCAAAGTCGCACATCAAAGCTTGTAAAGGAGAGGAATACATAAGGAGGGCAAGGAGGGTTTATTATCTAATAGAGTATAAAACGCTCTTAACGTCTTTTTCTACATCCAAATCTGTCAGATGGTTTTAAGAATGAGATCTTACATGGCTGATGTCCTGATCAAAATTTCAGAATGGCATTTAAACATGAATGTCTGTGATGCCACAACACAGAGATCACTCAGGTATATATGTCTGCTATTATTGCTTCATTTCTGTTCTCTGAGTGGGATTCATAACAGGAAAAGTCACAAGAGAAAAATTCATCAGAATCCAGCACACTGGTGTGAGTCCAGGCCTCACTGCTGTTCATTAGACAAAAATTTGGTTTCAAGTATTCTTATGCAAATTTCCTCTGCATGAAAGAGTTTTCAATGAATGTAAATTTGGCACTGCCATCAGTGTAAGTGGCCCAAAATGGATGTTCCCCACCTAGAGAACAGATGGCACCACAATGGCACGGATGGGAATGGAGAAGAAAGGAAAAAAACAAGACAGCAAAAGAGATTTGGGTAGAAAACAGGTGATCCAAAGACAGGCAGAAACCCTTGGCAAACAGAGCTTGGTGTTTGAGGCCAAGGCATGGGAAAGCAGGGAATTTGTGCTGCAGCACAACCCCAGGGCTGGGACTGCACAGCAGCAGTTTCCAGGTGCTCCCACACACACCTGGCACACCTTGAGCTGCTCCCAGCGCATCCCGCACCCACCTCTCCTCCAGCCCTGCTCCAGGGCTGGGCTGAGGGACCACAGGGCAGTGCCTCACACAGGGATCACCCCAGCATCTGCAGACCTGCACAGGACACCACAGCCACACTGGCAAAGGCCCCTTCTCTTCAAAGCTAAACACGCAGGAGCTGGGTTTGGATCATCTGGCAAACGTGTCTGGATATATCCTAAAAAGGGATGCTCCCCAATTCCCACTGATCCTCTCTTCTGCACTCATGCCAACAGAGAAGGGTTCTAACAGAGGGAGCTGCACCCAGATCTGAACAAAATTTTAATTAGTTCCATGGCTTTATCTACAAATTACTACTGAAAATGTTAGGACTATCAATGAAACATATTCCAACTTTTTATTTTTAAGAAATGTACATTTTTTTTCCTCCTCCAAACTAATTAGGCTGATAATCCATGCTGCAAAATACAGCTGTTTTTCTGACACCTCCAAGTTCAGCTAACTCTGAACTTCACTTCATTGAACCCTGTCCACGCTTGTTTCAATGGCAACAGACTGCAAACACAGAAAAATACCCGCTTTAATTAACTTTTACTCCTTTCCAGGGGGTGTTAAAAGAAAACCAAGAGCTATTACAGAGACAAAGTGAGCGAGCCTTCCAGGCAGTGAAGGCTATTACATTCAATTGTTTGGCAACACTTCTATTCAAGACTAACAATTTCAGAGACTTATGTTCTTAATAGAGCAGGCTAAAACTCTTCTGATGAACAATTTGCCATCAAAAACTGCTGATTTTCTGGATCAAAACGTTCTCTGGGAATGTTTATTCCACTAAAACTTGTGACAAGCAGGCGGGCTGGCTGGAGGGCTGGCAGCTTGGCTTGGAAGGCTGCCTGGGAGCCAGGCTGGCAGGGAGAGGCAGGCTGCCTGCCCAGCGTGTCCCTGCCCAGTGCTGCTCCCCTCCTCTCTCAGGTCAGCCACATTATGCATTATAATCATTTTTATTAGCAAATTTGTCAACATTTCTAAGAAGAACCACAATAGTTCAATGCAGCATGTTTCAAAATGTACTTCAGTATGCCTGGTATGAAGTCTCTTTTTTTTTTTTTTTTTTTTTAAGGTAGTTTAAATATTTTGTTGTGTGAGATATTTATATTTTTGTTCTAATTCAAAGCAATAATAAAAAAAACCAAGTGAAACACTGGAGCTTCTTTAGAATAGGAGATCCTGGTTTCAACCCCACAAACAACTCCATACTCCCAAACAAAAGACATACAAAGCTATGGTGTTTCTACAGACAGAATTTGAAGACAGTTGCTGCAAAATATTACCTTTACTTTTCCAATAATGTAAAGAATTTATTAACTTGTCAAAGCTTAAGGATTTATGGAAAGAATTACTCTCTTTTCTCGTTCATTCTAAGCTGATCTATTCTTTTAAAAAGGGAAGTGTTACCTTTAAAATTACCATAGCTGACATTGTCAGGAAAACCCAAATTCAGGTTGGAGAGTTAAAAAGGCCTTTGTTTCTACTTCATATTATCTCCCTTATTTAATTATACTTTCAGGAACAAACGTCTATCTCCAAAATCCTGACCACACTTAAAACTACAATAATTATAACTGGAATTCATGAAGAATTTGTAGACGTTGCCCGTAGAATAATCACTTTTAAAATTTCCAATGAACTAAGAGAGGTTACTCCATTACGGCTTAAATTTTCTGAAAACTTTCAGGGAAAGTCTGCATCTTATTTTATTTTAATTGTTTTTTTGGCCACACTGGAGCCACACTCCTATAGAGGTTTTGGACATTCTCTTGTATGAGATGTGTTTCAGCTTTATTGTTCTGTACTGGCCAGAGCCACGGACACACAGAACAGAGCCCAGAGAATTCACAGATTTGCTGCCCAGGATATTTTACACCACTGGTTAATCGTTTCTGCCAGAAATAAAATGTCTTTTACCAATTTGGCACCACCAACATGATCATCCCCACCAACATCCAGCAGCAGCAGTAGAAACCTGGATTTGAAGAACTAAAAGTTGACTTAGAACTGGTAAACAGAGGTTTGTTTGGGGCTTTTTCTCTCCTGAAAACCCCTGATTTCCATAATTTCCAGAAGTCACTGTTTGTGTTCAGAGCATTTAAAAATAGCTTTTTCCTTACCCCACGCAGCAGCTTTGCTCCCTGTGTTGCAAACACTAAATTTAGCAGCCATGAACTCACGTTGGGATGGAAAGGTGACACAGGCACAGTGAGCCAGCAGGACATATAGATTAGGGAGTATTTATAGACCAAAAAACCCAATAAACCCTTGCCAATATTGCCTGACCCACAAGGAAAGGACAAACCTGAAATTTCTTCGTCTACATGTTATTTCCACATATAAACTGAAATAAACTCTACCCCTACAGTACCCAATTACCTTGGAAAATGCAACAGGTACTGCTGATATGGTGGTCCTGCTGTGTGAGAAATATTAAAAAGATCAGGAATAACAGAAATAAAACACCTACTTGACAGCACTCCCGTTGCAATGAGTGGTGCTGGTGATTGACACAGGGAGTATTCACACAGTTCAACTTAGAGCCATAAAAATTACAAGAGAAAGAACTCCTAAATTAGGTATTTAAGCCTGCAGGTAAAAAAGGTAAATATTCTATTCCCTCTAAGTGTCACCTTCCTTTGAGTCAATATTGATTCAAGCCTCCTATCACAACTGTATTGTTTCAATAAAATAAAGCCAGTTCTGGAGTTAATCACAACCAGGCTTTCGAAACCTGAAGAAGAAATGTCATGAACATTTCAAATACCCAAAGATTCCATAAAACCCAGTTTGTGTTGGGTTTCCACCACTTCGTTTTCCTTCATTTTCCCATAGGAACCAATGTGTAACTTCACTATTCAACAGCTTCCCCAGGATGCAAACTCTAAATCTGAGCTTTCATTCAGGACAACAGGGCAGGACCCTCCAGTCATTCCACTTTGTTCCCAGTTGTGTCACCCCCGCAGAGGAGCTCATGGACCTCACCTGGGCAGATAAAGAACAAGGCTCTGGTCAGGAAATCAAAACCCAGCTGAGCTGTTCTGCAAACCTCCCAGTGGAGCACAACATGGCCAATGTCTGCTCTGTGGATGAAGTTCAACCAGAATTACAGAGTGAGGTCTCAATCTTTGGTGTGAGGTTTGCTTTGGGTTTAACCTTGGAAGTACAGAAAGAAGCCATGGCAGAGGTGACTTACCTTCTCACTTGTGGACTTTTGCTCAGGCAGACACAGGATTTCTCCAAAACACTTGATGGCCAAATCCTTCTTTCTTCACCCATGTGAATGAAGAGACAACATGTGAGATTTTTGGACTAAAGAAAGTAGAATTTACCTAGAAGCACCCACCTTAAAAACTGTTAAGCTTTTCCTCCTCCCCACTCCATCCCTCAGAGCCTTTTTTCACCTAAGGATCTTCAGGTACCTGAAGCAAAACCTCACCTGATGTAAACCACCATAGCCCATACAAATATCCCCTCAGCTGATTTAAATCACAGTCCATGTGATCTAATATCATAGCCCATACAAACAAATAAGGTTTTGAACTCGCTAACAAGCACAGATCTGCCATAAAATTTATCTCAGCTTTAAATCTTGTCCTGGAAAACTCAGGAACAATCTGGAAAGTTTGTTAGATCAAGGTGTCTAACAATGCTCCATAAGTTTAAAATTCTGTTCTTTGCAAAACAATTTCCAGTCATTAAGTCGAGTTTGACAATGACCTTTGGTGAGAAGAGCTCATGGTAACTCCATTGGTTGAGTTACCCGGAAGATTCTCTCCCCTGCAGCTTTAAAAATGTGGGATTTCTGCCCCTGTACACCACTATCTGAAGAACTACAGAATGTTTTTAACTGTTGGGAATGACATGAAGGAAGGAAAACCAATCACCCATTGCCCACAGGGCAATGCCAGGTTTCAGAACTGAAACAATGAACTTCTTCTAGAATTTTACTGATTAAACTGCACAGGGAGCTCTTGTGGATCTCTGTCTTTTCTTAATCAAATATAAGTTTTACTGGCTCATTACTGCCAATTAGGAAAGATTTTCCTTTAAAAATTTATTGAATGCTGATGGAGATCAACACAAACTCTTACGAAGCACAATATTAATTAGATGTCAGACTCTTGAGTAAACTCAGAGAATGCATAAACAAGAGTAAATATCAAGTTTTCCATCCACTGTGTTAGATCATCAGAGAACACTTAGGTTATCACTGAGGAAGCATTTTCTTTAACCCACGGGTTCAGGGCTGTTACCTGAACTTCTGTAGGAAGAAATGAGCACAGGGGGAACTTGGGGTTCCCTTGAATTGCTGAAGTCACCACCTTTTAAAATCAACCTCTAATAAAACCTCACCCAGAATCACGGAACCATAGAATCATGGAATGGTTTGGATTAGATTTGGACGAGCTTAAAGCCCATCCAGTGCCCCCCCTGCCATGGCAGGGACACCTTCCACTGTCCCAGGCTGCTCCAAGCCCCAATGGCCAACCTGGCCTTGGACACTGCCAGGGATCCAGGGGCAGCCACAGCTTCTCTGGGCACCCTGTGCCAGGGCCTCCCCACCCTCCCAGGGAACAATTCCTTCCCAAGATCCCATCCAGCCCTGCCCTCTGGCACTGGGACCCATTCCCCCTTGCCCTGTGCCCCTTTGCCTGCTCTTGTAAGAGTCCCTCAGGTCTGCCTGGCACAGAGTGTTTCTCTGATTGCAGCTGCTTTGCTTCCCCTGTCCTAATACAAAACACCCACATTAAAATACCTGTAACCCTAAAATGCCTTAAAGGCAGTTCTTCTTCCTTCATGTTCACCTGAACAAACTTCATTGCCCAATTAGTAGCATTGTTTCATTTTCTAATGGTGTTTCTTCAGTGGAAGACTTTTTGCTGCTCTTGGGTTTGCTTTGGTTTAAAAAACAAAAACAACCCAAAACCAGTTACAGTTATGACTAAATATCATTAAACTGCTCTTGTATCTGGCATTTAAAGTGCTTGGGTTAACATGAAGTATGAACTGTTGAAGCACATGGTATCTGAAGGACCCCCAATGTTCACAGCTCAGGCTTTTTAACACAAAAATTCTCCACCCCCACCTAGATTTTACTTACACATCACTTAAAATGAACCTTTGGCATTTTAGACTGGACTTTATTGCTGTCTAACATACAGTAATAGAAACAGTTGACCAATTAGCTCCCAGATAACTGGAGAAAAAACTTTTTTTTTTCCCCACCCAAATATCTTTTAATTCCCCCACCCCTCCCCAGTCCATGACTTTTAGAAGTCCCATTAAAATGAATAACTCAGGAACTTTCTGATAATCCATCTTCCATGGTGGAAAAAAAACCCCTTATTTTTAAAAATCAGTTTTGAAAAAAGATAACATAGAAATGTAGTTATGGACACCATTTTTGTCTGTAAAGTTCTTCAGGCTCAAGGAGAACTTCTAGGCAGAAGTAAAGGCCAGAACAAGGAGCAGCCCAGCAGATAGGTTAGGACATGACCACGCTTCCTGGCAGTAATCAGAAGCAGCATTCTAACATTTGAAGCCTCAATCAGTGGGTTTATTGACTTTCTGTGGTTTTTATTATCTGCCTTTTCACTGACAGATAAATGAAATTAAAGGCTTATTTTATCTTGATGTAGAATAAAAACAATTTAGGGCTTATCAGGAATCTTGGGTTTCAGCCATCAAGTATTCTCTGAATTAGATGCTGACAGGATGGTGTGAGTATTACTTACTGTCTTTATACTTTTTAAAGTTAACTCTTTCTACAAAAATATTGTCATAAATAAAACAACCAAAACAAAAAAATAAAGATTTAAAAATCCAAATTCCCTCTGTATATATGCCTAACCTGCGTCCTCAAATCCTTGCTGGAAAAAAAAAATTAAATCTTCCTAATTTAGAAAAGCAGTGCCAATAAGGTTGATGAACACATGTGCAGATGTGTAGTTCTTGTTCACAAAGGCTATTTCCAAAATCAAATCCATGCCCTGGGCTGCACCAAGGAGCTTCTTTCCCTTATCTGACATCATCATCCTCCCAATATTAGTGACAAGCCATATAAAGACTCCTGGCTACATTAAAGGGCTTCTCAAGAGCAGCCCACAATTTATAAGAACATTAAGCTGAGCTTTAGAGTGTTTGTGGAGTGCAAATGCAAATGGGGCTGTTGCTAATGTCCCATATTTCAGCTGGCAGCCCCAGCCCATGAATTTCCTGTGTAACACAGGCGCTCTGCGCTAATGAAAATGAGGCAGAGGAGCTCATAAGTCTCTTGTTTGTGTTCTAGCACGAAACCAACTCTCAGCATTTGCAAAACCCCTAGAAGCACAGCTACTAAGATGTATTTATTATCAAGGAGTGTTATTTGTTCCATAATTTAACACTGAAGCTGCATTTCTAAGGGCAAACCCCGTTTTATCAGTGGTTGCCTCCTCTGCTGCAGCTCCCTCTAAAAGGGAATCTGTTTCTCTGAAGTGTCACATCCCACAGCACAGTTGGGATGAAAACCTTCCTGACATTCTTAGGAAAAACAGAAAAAGCAAAGAAAGGGGTGAAAATCCCCTACTAAAAGGTTTCTTAGCTACATAAAAAAATAAAAAACCTGGTGTGTCTGTACAAATCCTTCTGTACAGCTCCAGCCCTTCTCAGGTGCACCTGGAGCTCCAAGGAAAAGACTTTCTAATATTGAAATATTAACGTGGAGATTTATCAGGGGCTGAACAAAACAGGCTGCAAAGGGTAGGCATTCAACTGCCCCCAAATTCATGGCAGTGGGGAAGGTTAATCTGATTACCTTGACCATTTTGAGGGTTTTACTATTTTTTAATTCTCTTTCAAGCAAAGACTGGTTTATTGAGCAGTAGCTGGAAATTCAAAACTTACATGAGAAATAATCTCTTATGTGTATAGGAGCACCCAGCTCTGGCTGCAGATGTGTCCCCCCACATTCCCTGGGACTTGTCCTCAGAGGCTTTGGACAAGCTTTAAATAGCAGAAGCAAGATTGTCCTCCAAACCAATTTTAGCTTCAAAATTTTCCACAGCTCCCTGGCTGCTCTCAGCCTAATCTCTCAGCCCTGTGTCAGGCTGGTGATTCAGCTCATACCTCCCAGGGTACAGGAGAGAAAACCCTGTTGTGGAATCAGGGATGGATATGCATTTCTAAGGAGTTTATATTAAGAAGGAAAAAAATCATCATCCTTTAAGCCATCCTTTGATCAATTTATTCTCCAAGCACTCTGAGTAAATTTATCTGACCTTCCTGTTAATTTTGTCAAACAATATTTTCATCTGACAATGGCTTCACTGTTCTGATTATTTCATCCTCTGGAGTCAAATCTTGTGATCTTCCTGCAGAAAAGTCTCATATGGGATTCCGAGAGTGTTTGTCCCTACAAGCATTCCAGAATTCTACTTAAAATAAAAGGAGAAGCTGCATCACAAACATTACCATAGAAACTGCCACAGACAGAGTTATTAGTGAGAATGAAAAGGAAAGGCTAATTCATAAAGATAACTCCCAGCCTTCAGTCGGTAACAGACACAATTCTAATAGAATAGAAGCAGGTTTTATTAAGCATTGAACAAACCATCAAAATAATATTACTGTGTCCTTTATTTAAACAGGGGCCACTGTAATTGAGATAAAGCTCAAACAGAGAGCCTGACACTGCAACCTTCATAGACATTCAGGAATATCCTCCTGCTTGAATTTGTCATTATCTTTTCATATCAGCCCTGATTTCCTTCTTTTGCCCAGCCACCCCAGCCTTGTCTCTGTGGCATCCTCTCCACAGACCGCAAATGAAACTGTGATCCCAATAAGTCACCAGGACTGGGAGCAGCAGACCTTATCTAGAAGCCATTTTTCAGCAAGGCAGCATTGTGCTCTCTTTGTTTTAATCTCCTTTGGTATATTAAAAAATATCCTGCTTTCCTCAAGGAGGAGAAACAACTCCTACCCCATAATTGTCTCAGGTGCAGATATGTCCAAACGAAGGGCACGGGAACTGTGATGGAGCTTTGTCCTCCCTCCTTGCAGTTGTTGTTCCCATCTGCAGCTTCTCAGAAACAACAGCTCAAAGGAAGAGCTGTGAGTGAGACCCAGACTAAATTCTGCTCTTGTTTTAGATTGTGCAGTGCCTTGAACATCCTCAGGACCCCATAAACTCATCCTAATAATCAACTTGCCCCTGAGCCTTCCTGCAAACTCCAGGAAGCTGCACATTCCCAGTCCTCTGCGGAGGCTTTACTTTATTTCTTCCATGTCCTGCTGTTGACCTTGATGTTCATATGCCGATAACTGGTTTCCAAACCCATCAAATGATGATTTTTTTTTTCATAACTGGGCCTTCAAGACTTGAATTTCCACACTAAACTACTGTCTTGGTGAGATTAGGATAATGTATTTAAAAATCAGAACAAAACAAATCCAGAACAGAGAAATGTTCTCCATTTACTTTTATTTGCACTGACAAAGTCAATTTTAATGTGGGAATGAACATTTGAATGAGTCTTTAATGGGCCAGAAAGTTCAGCTGTGGATTGGATTTCTCTGAATGCACTAGATACATATAGGTTACTATATAATAGATATATAATATATATTCACTACATCTTAAGTATTAAATTACTTCAAATCATTGGCAAAAAACAATCACCTTCTCAACAACAGCAGAACTAAAAAATCTCTCTGATTTAACATCTCTGGTGGACAAATCTTTCTGTTCTCACTCCACTGTTGAACAAGTGTATTCATTCTCCAGTGTTATCATTGAATAAAGGAAAAAAAAATGCAGAAACCAAGGAGAAAAGAGAAATACACACTATTTTCTACTTTTGGAAAAGGTAATTCTTCAATCTTGAACACTTCAAATTTGTATTTGTACTTAAATCTTTTACCATTGGAGATTCTTTTCAAATAATGCTTGTTTGGAACAAGCAAGTTTCAGAAGAAGGGCAAAATGAAGGCCTGTTTATAATGGTCCTAATTTCTTCCCATAACAGCCCCCCTCAACATGGAACCCCTCAAACACTGTCATTTCAAGATGCTCATAAATATGAACAGGGAAAGCCAAAAGCCCTTTCAGCCTATTTTTTTGACATATCCAAGAAACAAGCAAAGATAAATTTTCATTTTTTACACACCCACACACCCTGCCCGTGGTTTGATCATCATTTACCAGAAGACAATATCCTGTGAACTAGATTTTATTTTGGGACCCTGCAATTTCAGGACCTTTTGGAAAAGGAGAGGCAACCGAAGCCCTGATTCTTCAAAGCTTTCTCCAAAGCTCTTTTAGTACCTCCTCTGAGTTATAAAGAGAGATGAGTTCCCCAAGCCCTTTATTGTAGCAACACTTACATAGTGATTTAAAAATAAAGTAAAAATAAAAATCACAAAAGTTCCCAAATAAAACACAGATGTGTGATATCCAAATTCTTGTGTAGTCTTGAAGTGCCTGGGAATGAAATTTTTATCGCTCGCCATAAGATCTTGTATAAAGTTGCTTGTTTCTGCAGAGGACTCAATTAGATCTTTCTCCCACTCATGCTGAGAGCACAGCAGTGGAAACCTCAAGGGCTGGGACAGAGAACTGCCCTGCCCAGACCCTGTTTGCAAGTGCCCAGAGATCTCCCTCATCATCAAGTCTCTAAAATCGAAACAGCAGTCAGAAAAAAATACAAGTATGAAAAAATGAGAACGGGATAAAGGTGATGCTTTTGTGATGAAACACATATTTATGCTGTAGATGTGTGAAGCACCACTGAATGATGATTCTTTTTTCCTTCTGCTTCATGGCTGCGCGTGTTCATATATTTAAAATCCAAGCAAACTGAGGAACAACTGGATGGTTAAAGAGGATCAGCGTTCATTGAGCAGGAACATTTTGAGATCTTTGGATAGGGCTGGATTGCAGCAGTCAGGCTGCTGGACATCTGACACAGCATGTGCTCCTCGAGGTGCTAATTTGGGCTGGAATTACAGCAGGATGCTCCCCATGCTGGGTTAGACTCATCCCAGCCCTGACAGACAGGCCCTGTCCCCTCTGCGCCCCATCCCCACCCTGGGGTTGCAGAGCGGGATCGGCATCGCCTGAGGGGGCCACCTCGGAGACCAAAATCAAACCAGCTCTGGAGAAAAAAATATAAATATCAATGTCAGAGCCTGCTCTTCACAAGCTGGGGAGTCTTCAGCACAGCAGTGCTTTAGTCCCACGGAGGCCAGCCGTTCAGAGAGCACAGCTTTCCTCATCTCTGGGGAAAAAAGGAAGTGGGGAAAGTGAACATGAAAAAACCCCAACTTTCTGGTTCCTTACCATGCTGCCAGTGAATTTTTAATGGCTAAATGTTGAGTTTGTTCTCTTTGCCACAGCACTCTCCCCACACTCGTCTTCCTTAAAAAAGCTGGGAAACACAATTATATTACTATTTCTGAAGACTTTAAGTCATAGAAGAAAACTCACATCAAAGTTTCACAAATCCATATGATATTTTGAACAAAACCCTCAGATTTTACGCCGTTCCTTCTCATTTATGTTGTCAGATTCAGCGTGGAATTAGTCTTAAAAGCTAGACAGCACAGGCAGCACAGGAAACAAGAAAAGCAATTAAATTCTGTGTGTTTACAAGTGAAAGTCTGCTGTAAATAACCATGTCAAGTAGATCTTGCTGTGGGTAGGTGGGATCTGAATATTGAGAACTAACTGGAAGGAATGGCAATCAGCAACAGACTGCACAGGGCAGAGCTGGAATGAGAGAAAAGTAGATTTAAGCCTACTGGGGTATGAAGAAAAATAATAAAAAAGATAAAAAGCAATGAAAAGTAAAGAAACACTGATAAACTGGATTGGGGGAGGTAGAAGGTGATGGGGCAAGAGAAGAGGTTACAATTCTGTGTTTTTCCTGCTGCTCTGGATTTCCTCTATGTTTTTTTGATATTCTGCAAATATTTGATTCCTCATTTTTTAAGTCACATGCAGCAGACTGCTTCACACTGCCAGCACCGACCAGGAATAGCCAGGCTGGGGGAACTCCCAGCTGCACCAAGCCTTTTAATCCCCAGTGGAATGAAAACTGTGCATACACCCTGCAAGGCCTGAGGAACGAGAGCAAAGCAAGCCCAGCACTGTTCTGTCCTGCAGAGAGCTGGATCATTCCCACAGGGCTATGGGGTATTTCCTCCTAAGGCTCCTCATCCAGAGACATTCCTTCCTCTCAAGCCATGCCCAGTGTTGAAGATGCTGTTAACTTGCTGTCAGAGACTGAAAATAGTTCATGCCTCAAACATTGATATAAAGTTTTGCTCAGTATAAAAACTACAACCAAAGAAGCTTCCCTGAAGAGTGGGACTTTGAACTGAAACTCTAACTGCTGATTAGATAAAGGGAAACGCATTGTTCAGTCATCTCAGGCTGAGGGAAAGGTATGCATGTCCCCGGTTGAGTTTGGGGTGGGGGGAGAGCACAGCTCACAGAAGCCAGGTTTACACAGACTCCCCCCAACCGAGGGGGTAAGAGGAGGTTTTGGAGGCATACTGTAACCTCTGGTGAGAGGCAATAAACACCCATCCTCTGATTACACAAACTGGCCCAGCTGCAGAAACCCCCAACCCCACAGACCACATCCACGGGACATTCACGTGATGCAACAGACCCAGAGTCCGCTGAGAGATACTGCCCCGCTCCCCCAGGGGGACATGGCCGGACATGCCTACCTGGCCTGAGCATATATACCCATCGGATTCTACGTTTCCTCAGAGGGACCTATACCACCGGGACGACCTGCTGAAGAGAATCATCGAGGCACCAGTGGGACCCACGGAGTGCTGATACTCCTTTTATTCTGTCTCTGCCACTCTTTGTCCCCCCCATCTATTTTCTACCTATTTCTTTCTCTCTCTCATATATTTACTATCAAATAAAACCCTTACTATTGTCACTGGCATATGGTCTCGTTTGCACCTGAATTCAGGCAGAGGAATTTCCAAAGAACCTTAATAACAATTAGGATCCTAACACTTGCCAGTACCCACCATGCCAGCAGTGGGAATGTGTCAGGATGTAAATATGTACATATGTCAGTGTGTAATCCTGACAGGATTCCTCTGAAACCCTCAGGGACAAGTCCCAGCACTGGTAAATCCAATCTTTCTGTCATTCCCACTCCTCTCTCCAGTGCCCTCCCTTTGGAGAAGAGAGCATCTGATCAGGGATGAGAGTGGTCTTTCTAAGGGTAAGGAAAGTACAAAGTTATATGAAATAAACAGTGCCAAAGAGGAGCCAGACTGCAAGTTCTCTGCTGTTAGTCTGGCTTGGCATTTAGAGATAATGCAATAACACAAACAGCAGCATTCATTACTAAATGTTCTGTCAGTCGACTCATTTAAAATGATCACATTTTACTCTCCTTTTTTTTTTTTTAATACTCATAAAGGCTTTCATAGCATAAAAAACCCCACCGGTTCTACCCAAATCTTACACTGACTGATAAAAAATCTCACCACAAGAGAAAGCTGGCCATAGCTCATTCTCTAATCATTGCCTGGCATTAAGAGTTGTGAGAAATCAATTATAGTCACTATTAAATAAGGAGGTCACCATCAATATGCTTGGAGCCTTGACAGAAATGTGTTAAGAATCAATTGTTAAATATAATTTCACAAGGATATCTTTCCCGTGATCTGGATAAATGTGGGAAGCTGAAAGGGGGGGGGGGGAATAATTGCTATATGAAAGTCTAAAATGATGAATAAAAATCAGGTTTATTTAACAATACCCAACATGGCATGATCCCTGCAACTGAAGTATTGTCTATGACTGAAGAGGGAAGATCACTGGAAGCTTTGCAGTCACCTTGATGAGGTTGCAAATAGAAACAATCCAGCAATTTCGGAGTCCAGCATAAACACCAAAGAGTGTTTAAAGCATCACACTGTTTTGGCTGGTTCAGCTTCATGGACAAGTGTCCATTTGGCCATGTAAACTTGAGCTTTTATTTTCTAAAGCTTCACTAAAATAGAAACTGTTTTTGTACTATAATTACACAAATATCAACTGCTGCTGAATAAAAAGGGCAGCTGAAAAGTACAAAACAGTTTTGTCCTTTTCCCCCTCCCCACCCTCCCTCCTCACCCTCTGTCTCGTGTTACATTTGCTGTTAAGTCTCCTCATAGAAGTCAGGCTCTAATCTTCTACCCTCTGGAATACTCACCCCAAAATCCATATGATTTCACTGGTAAATTCTGGTTTAGTTCATCCTGCTGTCTACAAAACACTTAAGAAAGAGCCTCCTGACAATAATTCTACAATACAAAAAACTGTGCCAGGTGCCAACAGTACCATCTCTAGGAAAATAAATCAGGTTATTTCAATACCCATTTAGATTTTTGCTGATATTCTACCAGAAATTTGAAGTCTTGAACCTGCCTGCATCCAAGAATGCACCTTCAGAAGAAAACAACAAAAAATGAGGATTTCTAAAGAAAGGAAACCCAAGGGCTTTATTTCACTTCAAATTGTTTCCCACCATACCGTGTGACGTGTTGGCAGATGTGGATTTGGGCGTTTTTTGGGCTTGGTTCTAGATTTCCAGCTATGTACCCAGATTATGAACTGACCCAGCAGCAAAAAAAAAGAAGTCACCTATTTTAAGGAAGAGGAATTCCCTGTATATCTGCTAGGTCAGCTGACCCACAGGGACCATGAGAAAGCCTGGATCATAAGGGTGGTTCCTTTTTCTGCCACCACAGTAAATACTTTTCTTCAATATGTGCCCCAATACATCCACACTGAGCGTTCCCCCCCTGCTGGTGTTATATTGATGCCAGAACTCACACACAGCTCTGGCTCAAACTCAGCTCCTCACTTGTTCAAGGCATTCTCTGAAATGAAATCCCAGTTCATAACAAGCTAAAGGTACTTTCTTATGCCCTTAAACGACAGAAATACTTCCCTCAGCTCTGCCACTCCACTCCCACGTACATTCTTGATGTCTTGAGCTACAACTTCATTTATAGAAGAGCCCACCCTCCAAAGATGGCAATTTAATTGTGAATAGCAGCACCAAACATCTCCTGAGAAAAGCAGGACTGAACGAGCAGACGCTGTCCTTCCCTTGAATTCCAGCTTTTGAGCAATCAGGGTCTGGAAGGATTAATTCTTACAAGCTCCTCCTGCACGAGGGAACAGCAGAATACTTCTGTGCTGGTTGGAATCTCAGGGTGGAGACTTTGTTAGGTTTTATTCAGTGTGTGACAGCCACTGGGGCAGGTGAAACGTTCTGTGCAACAAGAGGCACCAGGTGAGGGAGGAGGAGGGGGAAAGATGCCACCAGAGCCACACCTAAAGCACTCAGCTTATTTGGATTTCTTTCCAGCCATCTGTATCTCATCTTTACAGACAAGAATTGTCTCATCTGCCCTTGACGAGACATAAATTAAGACAGGCTGCAAACACAGATTCTATTTAAACAATGGCAGAGATTCTCATTTCAGAGGACATTCCAAAGCCATTCTCCCTCACAAAACATTAGCATATGCTCCTTAAGTGCTCCTGAAATAAAATTTGTATCACCACAGTCACGTGGCGTTACTCTGCCTCCAAAAGCTGCTCTCAGCTGCCTCCGAGTTAAGGCTTGAATCAGAATTTCCTTGCTGCAAATGTTTTCTCTCTGGGGTGGATAATTTTACCTCTCACTCCTCCCGAAAATTACAAGACAATCTAAAAACATCCTCCACTCCTGTTTGTTTTGTGAGAATCTCTTTCACACCAGCCCTCCTTCCAAACAGACAAGCAGTATAAATTCCATAAACACAGGAGAACAAAATTCCTGGGTTCTTCTCAACAAATAAATACAAGGTTTACTTTTAAATCGACCTTAAAAGTAGTATTATTTTTAGCATGCTTATTAAAAGCAATGAATTAGCAGAACAAAAATGAAGGAATTATGTGCACATTATATTTTTTTTTTGTTTACAAGCCCTAATTAATACCAGTAAATCTTGACAAGTTATTGTGTCTCAACCTGCATAGCTCCTGACCTTGACCCTGCAATGTCAGAACCAGCATCTCCAAAAAGTATCTGAGCTCTTGTATTTGGCTTTAAATTACCCAGTGTTTCACCTTGCCAGGACACAGCTGGCTTGATTAAATACAGGTATTCATATTCATAATATTACTTTAAGAGGCAGGGGTAAACCCAACCATTTCTATACTTTCAGATCAGTCTCTATTCTACCGATATTCCAATAATAGCTTATGTGAGCTTGAATTAAACTTCTATTTCCCCATCAGCTCTTTAGGAGAGATTTTGTTTTCATACGTTACAGAATTATGCACCTATAATTAGTTTAAATCTTAAATAAATAGGCTTAATTTCAGTCTCAAAAGAAAGCAAGAGCACATTATTTACCACATTGTTCAGCAATAAATGGAGATAAGCTCAGACTCTGGTTACTGATTTAGGATCCTGACAATTCCATAAAAAAATAGGATATTTGCTTAAAATAGGCAATTTCCCTTGGTTTTTTGTGCCAAACATCAATATGGAGTGGACCTGCTACAAAACCAGCAATGCTGAGCAGAGATCCCCCTGAATTTAGGTTTAATCCCACTTGAGTGATTGAAAAAGTAGCCTTGCTATTTAAATGTGATAAAAAGGAGGGGAACTAGGGGGAAGAAGCAGGTGATAAGTACAAAAGTAGTTAGGACAGCATCCATTTGGGAACAGAAAATCACATTTCTTTAGAAACAAAGTGATTTTGTGCTGCAGATTCAACCTGGATGGGGAAGTTCTGCAGGAGTTAGAGTTAATAAACAGGAGTCTTTCATTGGGAGGAAAAGACACGGAGCCTTAAGGGCTCAGGATGTGAGAACTGTTCCCCTTTACCTACCACACACCCCATGGATTGCTGCAGATCCCTGCAAGGCTCCTGCATTTCCTCAGCTGCTCCACTGCCAGGGCTCTAATATTGATTAGGGATAAAACTTCACAAGGACAGCCAGCAGAATGCAGCAAACATAAATCAAATCAGCAGGGCTGCTTCTGATCCAGTGGAAAGATTCCTACTGAGCCCATTTTGCCACTAATAAGGCCCCATGTCAGCCAGGCGACTCCTTGATTTATATAATGAATAAACACATCAAATTCATGGGGGCACAGCTGCTGCCTCAACAACTGCACACCTTTCCCATACCAGAATTTGGGGTGATAAATTTACATTCAGACATTGCTTTTCCTAAATAGCCATAGTACAAGCACCATCAACATCTGGACTATTTAATTGTCATCACGTTGATCCAGAAAGTCCCTGGAATACTGACGTTCAATTTCAAACATATCAGCACAACGAGGGAAAAAGTTTGTTCCAAACTTGACTGCTGAGCAGGACATGTTTGTGAGGATACTCCAAACGGCAGAATGAAGATCTCAGAGACGCAGGACCATTCCAGTTTCAAAGTGGATGCTCCTAATGAGCAGTTCTCCTCATGACCATGCACAGAACGAGCCTCAAACAGGTGAAGACTCTGCCACACTTCCTAAGTGTCCACTCAGACATCCAAACAGCTCTTCTTTTAATGGTAATTATCTCAATTCAACAATTTACAGTTATTTCACAAAAAAATTAAGCAAGGCACCAGAGAGAATAAACTCATCTTGCTGGGAACTTAAATGTCCAAACCTTTGCCTTTTCTAATCCGGGCTCTCTATTTTGCTGTTGAACAACTTGGTTTTCATTTTTATCCTTTTAGTCCAGATGGATTGCAGGCTTGGCTAACAACATAAACCTGGTTAATCAACTTTCATGCCATATTTATGTTGCAACAGGGAGGCTTTACTGCAGTTTACCAATGCACGCTGTGGAACACAGCCAGTGGTTTATGTACCCTTCAAATTGCAAGCTGCAGCCCACTGTGCCATCAGTGACCCCAAATCTGCTACTGACAACAATCTCTTGTCTTTGCTGAATACAGATTCAGTTAAATTTAATTAAAACAAAAAAAAAAATTAAATGAGAAGAAAACAAAACAAAAAACCCAACCAAGCCAAACAAACAAGCCAACCAACCAACCCCACCCCTGCAGGAATTATATTTCACTCATTAAAACTATGAATTTTCAAACCTACCCATTTTCTTGTGACAGAGAAACCATTTAAAAGTCAAGAAATGTGTATTTCCTAATTAATTTGTTTTGCCTTCACTGCCCCATTCTTACAGCAAGTTTTTGGCCAAATAAAGAACTTCCATTTACAGAAGCTGCAGTGACTGTGACTCTGTTGGTCATGTTTTGATGGTGCTGCTTTGGTTTTACTGGAGTTATTTTCCCCAGCAAGCTGAAGGGCTTGCAAGGCAAAAAAAAACCCTGTCAAAACCTGATATGGCATCCTGTGTTTCCTAAATCACTTGTGGACATTTATGGCAGCAAAGAACTTGGTGATTACAACTCACATTCTATGGCTGCTCAGAAAAGTCAGGGCTCTGATACAAACGACAATTAACAGCCCATATTTGAACCATACCAATTACACAGAGCTGGCAATTAACGTTATTACTCATAAATTATAATGGGGAATGTGTTTTGCCTACCATGAGCAAGGAGGAGAAGAAAGGGGAATTACTCATGTTCCAGTTTTGCTGCTCCCCCATCACCCAGGCCTTGGCACCAGCCCAATTCCCCCACACTCCAAAGGCCACCCCAGTGGGATTTGACCAATTCAATCCAAATGAGTTTGCTCTCACTGGCTCTTTTCACCCACACATGAAACCTGGACAGCACCAGTCTCTCCCAAATGGTGGTTTGGGGTTTGTTGTCCTTCCATTTTTTTATTTTTAATGGGAGTTTTTATGTTGTTTAGTACGGTTTTGTGTTTGTTTTTCTTTTCTTTTACAATGCAGCTTAGCATAAATCAAATTCCTATGGAGATTCTATGCAGTATATAGCTTTGATGGTATTTAGATGACTAACAGTAAAGTATTTGAAGTTTTAATGCAATGCAAGGTTATTTATCATAAACCAAACACAGTTTATTTCATCAGCTTGAAGTACGGGGGCAATTGATACCTGCCACCGTAGGCACTGCAGATTTTTCTCCCAGGAAGAAGCATCCTGCCATTCCCAATGATAAAAAATAAAACTAGAATCCTATTTATAGTTTTAAAATAGTTGTAACATGGGAGGCTATACATTCATAATCAGGACTACGTATTATTTGCAGGTGTCCTGGATTAATTCAATTTTAAGGAAAATAGGAAGACAGAAAAACTCTACAACTTTGGGGTGGTGGGATCATCTGAACTGCCTGAAAATTTGGAAACTCCAGTGGGCTCCAGCAGCAGGGGTTTAGCAGAGAGCAGACAATTACAAAGTACCTTTAATCACACGGCTCTGAATTGTGAGAGAGAGGGATATATCATTATCTACAAATTGCTTAAACCCCTTCTTACAGCAGCAGTTCCTGAAATTTCATTTTCTTATTCTTTTCTGTCCTCCATCAATTTCTTATGTTGCACTTTTTAAAGCCAGCCAAAGCCAGGTCATAGTGTCTCATTACCTTAATATGAAATTTAGAGTATTTTAATGTCACAATAAATTTTGGCCTTTCAGATTTCATAGAAGATGCACCTGTTTATACCAAACCAGTCATTTTCATAGCTGGGCTACTTTCAGTGTATTATGTTATGTTTATACTTTTAAAGTACAATTCAATTGTTTTTATAAAGCCTTTTAAAAAAACTAATTGAAAAAATTGTTTCTTAGAGTTACGGTCCATTCTAAGGAATAAACCCAGCTTTTACTGGTGCCTCCTTGGTGCAGGTTCTCAGGTTGACACTGTTCAGAACTGCTACACTGCAGTCATTTTGGGGCAGTAATGCAAGGTCTAAACCCTCTGATACAAGCAATATCCATGGAAAGCTTCAAAGGGATGAAAGTAGTGTTGATGTAATCAAGGAGAAAGGTCTGCTTTGCAAAAATCCTGTGCTGAGCCCAAAGGGGATTTGTTCAGGACACACAGCCCAGGATACTGGGACTGGGCTGAAGGCACAGCCCTCGTCCCCTGTTTTAGCTGTGACCTCAGGGAAAGGGAAGAATCCTCATCACAACCAGTGAAAATCTCCACTTCAGCATGTCTGTGTGATTCCTTCAGGACCAAAACGAGAACTTTAACCATTATTATTAAAACAAAAGGCTTTCTTTTTCAGGGTTTGAGTGATGATTCCAGAACAATTTGGACACCTCTTCCACACGGAGCAGCACCTTTGTTTCAGGGTACGAAGCCACACCAGTTCAGCTCCAAACAGGAACGAGACTAATAAACATTTCCCCAAATCCCTTACCATCTCTGCCAGTCAAATTTTCCTGCTTTGCTGTATTTCTGTCTGTCACTGCTTGTCTTTCTCTCACACTGGAGCTCCACCCTTCTCCTGTGTCCCTCTCCTCAAAAACACAACAAAAAAAAATCTCTTTTATAATTGAAAGATTTCCACATCATTTCATATTCCCAACTCACGACAAACCTGAGCGTTGCTCTCCTCCTTTTGGCATTGGTTGAGACATTCAGCTCCTTGCACCAAAGAACCTGAATTTGGGCAAACCCAGCCCAAGTCTCTGTGACAACCTAAAAGTTATTACTGCACCCTTACTAAATTTAGCAGCATAATCGTGGTTCAGCAAGGATTCACCTTCAACTCCAAAAATAAACTCCTTAGATTCATCTTATCCTTTTCTGTGAAAGCAAAAAAGATCACCTGCAAGTGCTTTTTGGGGGCTGCTCATTGTTCAGCTCTGGGGAGCTGAGGAGAGACTTCCAATTGCAGACCTGCAATATTTCCAAGACCAGGATCTGCAGAATAGTTCAGCTTTTGACCCAGAGGCATCCTTGCTATCAGTTTTCATTTTTTACTGATCCATTAATCCTAAGAAATCCTATCAGTAATAGTAGAAGACACTGCCTTGCAAACTCCTGTTCTCTCATGCTCCAACATGCTCATTTCCACAACTGCCTAATTGCATCACTTCATACCAAATTCTTTACAATCTTCCTGTAATAAGAATTCTCTGCTCCTCTATAAATGGAACTCCTGGATTTAACCAATATTGAAGAGACTAGGTTCCCTCACGGCTTGGTAAGGAATGAGAAGCACTGGTTTAAAGTTTCAGTGGAGTTTCAGGCATGGAGCTGCTCAAGTTGCAACCAGGAGTAGGGAGAGTGTTACTACCCCTAGTGCCAGGCAGATGGGATTGTTACAGCGGGTAAACGGCAGGACAGAAACCCAAAAGCTGCACCTACAAGGCTTAGTGGAATAAGCTGTCTTTCTTCTGCTAAAAATCACTTTCCTAGAACTGAACCAATAAGATCTACCTTTGGTATTGTCTATATTTTAAACTCTCATTGCTTTCGTCTTTTCTTTGATATTTTTATTAGTTCTACTGAGACATTTCTATAATCATGAAGAATATAATATAATATACTTCATGGACCTGAATGGGAAAGGAGAGGTACACAGCTTCTCAAATCACATGTACATCTAAGGAACTCTTGATTTTATAACATGACAAAAACCCCAAACTGTAATTTTACAAGGGTTTCTCCAGTGATTCTCATTCAGCCTTGCAGTTTATAACTTAGATTCATAAACAAATTAAAACCTTAACTCATATACCCAGGCTCCATCACATTAACTGTTTTAAACACCCAGATACACAGCATTAAGAGTTTTCTCCTTCTCCTGTCTGAAAAAAGCATCAATTCAACAAATCAGCCATGAAAGGGGGAAACTTAATGTTTTCAAAGTGTGGTTCTTAGATCAACATTATATTAAGTCAGACAACACTACAGATATAGTTTCTTAAAATATCCTCTGCGAGTCTACGTGAAAAGATTTCCCCTGAAATCACAGGAATTCTGCTATGGCTTCAGACCAGCCTGAGGGCTGAACCTTTTAATGGCAGAAAAATACTACAGAATAAAAGCAAATGTGATTTGATTCATCTGAACATCAAACCCACGGCCCCTGCGTGTCTGGGTGGAGTTTGATGGACAGGCACACACAGAGCCTGATGTTTGGATCAGGTTTAGCAGCTCATGTTATAAGAAAAGAGAATTAGAACCAGAAAAAAAACTAGTCCTCTGTAGTGCTGAGGACTAAGCACAACATTTTGGGTGTTCTATAACGCAGGGGAATTCATAATTAAACATCTCATAAGTAGGAGTATTAGTTGCTTTAGGAAAATGGGCTGCCTTGGGAATCAACAAAGAACATCAACAGGAGATGCTGAGACGCCTCTTAAAATCCCCTTTCCCTCTAGAAGCTAAATAATTTATTGGTGATGCAACAGAGTAATCAGTTTCAAAAAAGACTCAGAAGTTTGCCAGGCTGTTTTTGCCAAGTAATAATAATGAATTGATATTTATTTTCATTAATATAATATTAATGAAAAAATATTTTTTTATTAATAACTCAGGGTAAGTGCAGAGCACAGAATATTCATCTCAACATCCAACAAGCACCCAGCTCTAGGCAGAGTGTACTGGACCATATTTGAGTAGTTCTCAGGTTTTGATGCTGAATATTCTGCTTTTTACTGATGGAAATATCCTCCCTTTTTATCACATTTCTGACTGATCCACAAGCTTCTGCATAACACAAACCAGCTGCAAACGGGTCAGACCAAAGCTGACACAGCTACACACATCAGCTTTTCCTGTTGATATGTCAATAGTAATAAACCAAAGAATTTCAACTATTTACAGCCACTTATTATCTAAAAAAGTTTCGATAAAATTGATGTTGTTTAAATCATCGGCTTATTTTAAAAAAATTTACCTAGGACTGTTAAATCTGTCTCTAAGTTATTTTACCATGTTTTATAGTCCTTCCCTTGACATCAGTGTCACCGATAGGCTCTAACTACATGGTTAGTATTCTGAGACCACAAAGATTTTAATTTTTAGCTATTTGTCTCCTGATCTTGATCTTGGGTCTATCTTTTTTGAGAACCTCACTCAGCCCTCAAGAAATACTATATAAGGCCACAGCTGTTTTCAAATACGAACTCTGTGTTTTAGAAGTCCAACATATGGGTATGGGGAAGGTTTTCCTGATTTTTCCCTGCTCCTGCCCACCCATGGGTGTCGGTATTCCATGGTCATCCCAGCCTCCAGCCCCTCTGGAACAATCAGCACTTCCATTACCTATCCCTGACACAGATCACAGGTAGGCAGCCAGGATTTCTTTCACCCTGTTAACCAACCAACTCAACAAGAAAAGAAAATCACACTCCAAACCTCTGCTTCATTGCGAAGTGATGAAACTTTCCAGAGGATTACAGCCCCAGAGCCTATAATAACCCTTCCATTATTGCTGCTGGTATTTCATCCCATTGTTTTCCTTCTGGTAGCATGTACAGTTCCCAGCAGTGGGACTACTTTGAATGAGGCATCTATTCA
Source organism: Falcunculus frontatus (assembly GCA_013398115.1). NCBI lineage: Eukaryota > Metazoa > Chordata > Aves > Passeriformes > Falcunculus > Falcunculus frontatus. The sequence continues at coordinate 565,890 of VZRV01004038.1, forward strand.
TAGCTGCAGGGTGTCTACAAAGCCAATGGTCACTTTTAGTCCTTTCTATGTCCTAGGTTTTTATTATCTATCTGTCTAGCTAACAAGAAAGGAAAAATTATATTGGGAAAGGAGTAAACCCCAACATTTTAGGATTTAAGCCACCATTAAGTAATAGAAATGAGGTGTCAATCTTCCATTTAAGTCAAAAGCCCCCTATTCCATATTCTCACAGCAACACTTTTGAACCTGTCCCTAAAGCACAGCTTGCTCTTCTCAGTATCAGACACAGCTGATTACATATCAAAAGACACTTCCAAGGAGCCCTAAATTATGCCAGAATTTTTACAGCCCATCTCTTCTCAACATCAAACACATTAATGTCATGGAGAGACCCACAGGTTTAAGACACTTAGTTTGAAAGCAAAAAAGAAAAAATGGAGGTGGCCACATCTAAGTTGAGGCAAGAGCTGATTAATTCAGACAGAAAAAGGATGAACTTCTAAGACTTTACCTACAGCTATGGAGGGCACTGTCTCACTGTTTGCCAGGCAATAGCGATATGAGGGGGTGGGTTTGGGATTCAGATGTTGTTAAAGATTTAATAGCTGTAGTAGCACATAATGTTGGCTTCTGTTTGTGACTCAAGAGAAACACCTCACTCTGGGTCAGAAGCAGCCTTGTCAAATGTTGGTGTTGATCATCCCTCACCCCTCGGGTGTGGGAGCTCTGTAAACACACAGTGGGATGAGGCTGCAATTCAGCCAGGAAAGCCCTCTCCTGTTTTTTCAAGACTGAGGAACACAGTGTGTTTCCCAGCAAGTCTCACAGGGTATTTCCTGGGATGCTGTGTCTCCAGGCAAAGTTTCCCTGGTGCAGCCTGCCTTGGACATGATGGATTTTCAGCCATGGACAATCCTGGATTGCATGGCTCTTTCAGAGCTCCAGAGAGCTCTCCACAACCCCTATGTTCCTTCTTAGGAAGGAACTGAAATTTAGGGCATTTAAATGCCTTGCAAAGCATAACCCATAAACTTCCTCCTAACCCTACCTCGTGTATCTTTACAAAGGATGCTACAGCCAAAGGCTGTGGTGCACCCTGAGGCTCCTCCCCTCCCCGGGAGGAGCAGGGCAGGGCAGACCTGGCTTTTTAAACAGAATTCCATCACAAACTCCATCATTCCCTCTGGGCAGCGATTTCCAATCTGCCTTAATCACAGCAGTGGAGTCTCCCTGGCTGTTCTATACATTATATGCTCAGGCTATGAATTATTGATTAATATTTTTCCTTCACCTCTCTGTTTAGGAAATGCAGCAGTGGGGGAAGGCAAGGAAATCCTGTTTTCACTAGAAAAAATTATTTTAAGTTGTATCAAGGTTCAACCACATAAATTTAATGTCATAAATATTTTTCACATGAGACTGTCCTGCTCATTCCTGTTCTCATCTCAGTTAAAAAGCAACAGCAGGCAGAGGGCCAGAACCCCCAGTTCAAACTGTGACATGGCATCAGTTCTCTTACTTCTATAAGAAAAAAAACAGAATAACTTTCAGAATACATAATTCTCTCATTTATTTCTTCTTCCTTACCTGAAGAGCTTCCATGGACAAGCAGCCTTAAAACTGGTACTTTAAGAAAGATGCATCTTGGTGTGTGTCTGTAGCTCCATAAATGAGCACAGATTTTCTTTTACCCTGACTGTTAATGGCCAGGTAGGGCTGATAACAATAAATACACAGCAATGCTCAGGAAGGCAGCAAGGACATGAAGAATTTCTGTGTGTGGAAAAAGAGTCATAAAAAGGGATTCAAAGTCCCAATACCAGAACTATAAAGAATGGACTTAATTTCCTTCAAAGGGATTTGCCATCTAAATAAAGCCTAAAACATCTAACTCTGTAGAGCTTCTAAATGGAATCTTGATCAGTAAATAATGTGGTAACCAGACCTCTGCTCAATCTTTCTTTTTTTCCATATTTACACAGGATTTTTTAAGGACTTTTTTTATTCAGAAAATTTCTCAGCATCTCAAGAAGTTTCAGAAATGGGATCTCCTCCCAAAAAAAAACCCAAACACTTTAGTATAAAATCAGCAGCATTTGCAGAAATAGTCATTCTACTTATATTATCTATAAATTACAGAAGTATTGGCTTCATGTTCTCATGAAATGCACAAAACTGTGCATGAATGAAAAATCATGCCGTAATTCCACACACTTCCAAACTCACCAGTATTAGCAAATACATCTGCTAATTTGGATATTTGAAAGTAGAAAGTGATGATGAATTAATTAAAAAGTGGGTTTAGGCACCCCTAGCTGTCCAGGCCTTGTGTTTTGTGTCAGTAATCTCATTTATTACAGAAAAATACCTGCTAATACACGTAACTCACGTGGCACTCATGGAAACTCTGTAATAGAACTCATCTGCTGTGATTTCCTGTAGAGACCATGATTCATTCTGGACCAAAACCAACTTAAATACTTTCTGCTTTTGGTTAAAAGAGGTTTCTGGCATGAGATGTTAAAACTGATTCGTTTTACTGCTCTTCTAACCCTTCTCCTCAAACCAAAAAGCCCTCAAAATGCAAGATGCCACCTACAAACTTGGTTAAATCTAATTAAAAAGTAAGACCATGGCCAATGAAGCTCCAACAGCAAAGTTTATATTTCACTGAAGGTCCCAATGCTAAGAGTTGTGGACTCCTTACATGGCAAAATACTCGCTACAGAATTTAACAAGGACTCAGCTACAGAGAGGTTATTGCACCCAGCCAAAAGCAAAAAGACAAAACGTAATGATTTGGCAGAGAACACACTTCGTTTGAACCTTATGGTACTGAATGTTATTAAAAATGTTTTAAGAACCATCTCCACCAGATTGCTTTTGAAAGCAAACTATAGAACAGCATAAACCTTCACATTTTTACACCCAGTCAACATTTAGGATCCCACACCCCCGCACTTGTAAACTGAATATTCAAAACTCTTCCCCGGTCAAAAGCCCGTTTAAAACTTGGGACTGCTCTTGCAACTCCCAGGAGGAATCGTGGAGAGTAAGGAGCCATGAATCCCAAAAAATTTGTCTTTATCATTACTTGGTCAGTGATAAATTTTGCAAGGGAACCTTCTAAACCTTATTGCCATGTCACAGATAAGAAAACAAAGACAACACATGGAGTTACTGAAGATGAAGGTCCACAGAAGGAAAAAAACCCCAAGAGATAGAGACCTACAAGAAAATCCAACTTTTTCTTGAATTGATTGCTGGTTTTGTTTATATTTATCATTGCTAACACTGTCCTCACCCCAAACAAACACATTCGATTACTGCAGCTTTCCACAGAAATATCCATGTGCAACCCAAATCTCCCAAGGTTTCATCTACTAAGGACTAACCCCAATACTGAAAAAATTATTTAATTTTTCATGTAGAACTTTCTAGTTTTGTAGTTTCTCTTTCCCTTCCGATTGCTTAAATAAAACATCATTTTATCTTTGTCAACATTTATGTTTCTTCTTAGTATCAAAGGAAGCAGAAATCCAGGGATTGCTAGGAAAGATTTTTGTTCTCATACAAGCATCTGTGCAGCCCCAGGTTTCAGCTGTAGCCCTGCTGCTTTTATTTTTCACATTTGATTAATAAATAAATACAATATTTTTCCTATTTGTAGTTGGCAAATCTCTTCTGAGATGTGCAGCCCTCCTGATGCAAAAAGGAAACAAAAGCACTGTAAGTTTATTGTAAACAGGCTCTGGTTTTGGACTTGTGAGTTCTCTCGGGTTTTAGAAGTGTAATTTAACCCTCTGGACTCAATAAAATGTTAATGATTACATTACAATGAACTAGTAAAAATACATATAAGTTGACACAGATACCCATCAATCTTTAGAGTCTTCATTTCAACATATTCATCGTACTGTGTAAATATACTCAAGTGGAAAAACTAAATCCTGGGTTTAGTAACGAAGCAGTAATGTATAAACCACTATTTACAGATGTTTAAAAAGGACTTGGAATTTTTAAAACACAACCAATACCAATCAAATCATACCTTCTTACATAAAATAAGTCAAAGGCAACTTCTTTTGCATCATTTATACCTTAGATATTCTCTGGATGCTTCTGGATTGGATCAAACAGCAAAAATGTCCAAGGAAGCATTTGGATTTGCCCTCATTTGCACAGAATTAAAATTCATTGTTGCCTTTATAATTTATCAATAGCACTTAAAATATTTTTTATAGCACCTGTAAGAAACTTTTCATGGCAAATTTACTTGGTAAGTTCACTGCTCACAGCTTTGGTTTGCGGTTGGCAAACTGTGTCAAAATCCAGCATTCCTAATTTCGTGTGAGGATCTATATTCTACAAGAGTTTCTCAATAAAATTAGTAGTCATCAAGGTCTTCCTATTTCAGCCACCAAAACCCCAATGTATTTTTGAGAACTGCAGAAACTGGTCTTGAAAACAAGTATCAAAGTGCTTAAGATGGAAACCCAAGAGTGTTTTGAGTTTGTGAAAGCAAATCAGAACAGGACACATCTTCTACACTGAGAGAAACTCCTCAGTATCCACAAGAGAGAGCCAAGGACCTGGATTCTCCCAAACCTCACGAGGCACTGCTTAGATGAAGATATTCCATTGTGAGATTCCTTCTGTCATGGGCGGAAGAGCAGTGACCAGATTCCAATGCTTTAATCCCTGGCTGGATTTACTCAGCTGGATTTGCAGCCTCCCCTTAGCTGGGTGCAGGAACACAGCATCGTGGGCTCTTCTCTGCCTCAAAAAGCACAGCAGCCACTGCTTGGTGCTTTGCCCCAGCCCCTCACTGGCAGGGGCTGCTCACTTGTTGGGAATGGTCCTTGGCTATGGATAATCTGAAAATGCCTCGGTCTGGTGTCAGAAAAAGACTAAATACACCTTTCTTATTGAGTTTTCAAACTCTCCACATTATTTTACACACATCTCAATTTGGCCTAGCTCTATGTCCTGTTTGAATATTCCATCTGTGTGAAAGAGGCAAACAAAACAGTCCAAAAAAAACCCCCAAAGCAACATTGTTACCTTCATTTTCAAATATCTTTGAAGGCTGATTTTTAGCCTGCACTCCTAAACCTAAATTTGAGCTAAGGAAGTGTTGTTAGGTACTCAGAGGTCTTCCTGCTCTGCTAAGGACATGGCTTTATTTAGGCCTTGGAGACACACTGACAGCCTGGATACATACCCCAGTGTTTAGACAGTCTAAGGCACTGTAGTACCAGAAATGAAATAAAATTTCTCCTCCTGCATCTCATAAAAAGGCCTTTGTTTATGCCACTCTCACCACCATTATTCGTAAGCCATATTACTTGCCACATTACTGGCCCAGAAATAACTCCATAAGAAAGAAATGAGCCCACATTTACAGAGAAGAGCTTCCAGAAGCTTTATCTTACCATTTCCTCGCATCATTTGATATGCTTGGCTGGACCTCTGAGTAAAAATAAATTATCACTTGAAGTTTGAAGGTGTACTTTGGTAGCGGATTAAAATTCATGCATTTGATTACTGCTCCAGGCTTTCTTTTTAGGCAGCTTCAAAAGTGGGAAAATATATATATATATATATATATACACACACACACACACACTTTTTTTGTGCTGAGCTGCCTTTTTAAGCTGGACAAATATGAGTTACAATGTGCTTCAAGGGAAACAAAAAAGGAGCACATTAAAAACCATCACTTGTATGAAGAAAATAACTCCTGAAATAGACATTTCCCTGTTTCCAGGACAAATTCTTCACTATCACAAGCAGACTTCTTAAATATTCTTCTTAAGTTTGCTGGGAAAGTAAGGCATCTATAGCAAAAAATCCCAACTGCTTTCAAGTTTAAACATAATTTTGCTAAACATCTAACTCATTATTAGGATCTAATGACTTATGAAGCCTACACAGTCATAGATTTTATCAACAGAAAATTTATTATTTCATTATGATTCAGCAGAATTACCCAGATACCCAGTGTGAAAACCCTTACAATCGTCAGCTTTGTTCCTAATGTAATTCTGTGCATAATGTGTAGTCATCCATGCCTACAGAGAGAAATTTGATCAAGAGAATTGGAACATAGTTTAGATAGCTTCTGGAATCTTAATCTGTTTTGTTAGTGGAGTGAGTTTTCACTGTTAGTACAGCTCCTGTCCTGTTTCTGCCCCCACAGCAGAAGCCCAGGGTGGGTGAGGCTGGAGGGGCCCCCAGGGGCTCCTCTGGTGCCACCTCCCTGCTCCAGCAGGGCCATCCCAGAGCACAGGGCACAGCAGTGTGTCCGTGTGGCTCTGCAATATCCCCAGGGAGGAGACTCCACAGCCTCTGGACACAATCTGTTCGGGGCTGGGCACTGCCCAGGGCAGAAGTTGTGCCTCCTGTGCAGGGGGAACTCGCTGGGCTCAGGCCCTGCCCGTTGCTCTGGGGCCATTGCTGGGCCCCCGGAGCAGAGCCCGGGCCCTGCTCGGAGCCCTCCCTGCACACGGGGACACCCAGGCCTGAGGGCCCCTCTCAGCCGGGCTCCTCTCGAGCCTGAGCAGCCCCAGCTCCCTCGGCCTTTCCTGGGCACGGAGATGCTCCAGGCCCTTGCTCAGCTCCGCAGCCTCCGCCGGCCCCGCTCCAGGAGCTCCCCCAGCAGTTTCGTTCCTCTGAATTTACCAGAATGTCTCACTCCAGCAAAAAACCTTTCCACAGAAATGTCTGTATCCATGGGTGTGAAAGAGGCTCCTTCCATCAGCTCTAACACAAAAATTACACATGATATTATGTTTTAGAAATGTTTGGTTTCTACCCTACACACTTTCAACTCACATCCCACAGGACCACAGAGAACTGTGCAAGGCAACCGAGAACCAGAGTCAGCAACCAAATTAAGCAAATTCTGTAAGGACAAAATGAAGCCCCAGTTTCACAATTAGTTTTTGGAAACATCTGGAAAGGCAGACGGATCTGATCAGTAGGGATTCATGCACATTCAGCTAAGTATTAGGGTCTATGAAGAGGAAAAGAGGTGAAAAATCCTGAAGGGTTGGACAACTGGTAAATAGATAAGGAAGGCAAATTGCCATTAAAAAATCTAGGTGAATAATACTATCAAAAGTCTTTTATGAAATATTACTTTTAATGGCAGTTAATACAATTATTAAGCTTTTTCAGCAGAGCAGATAGGACTTTATCTTTAAATAGTTTTACAACATTTTTCAGCAGCAGAATTTAGAACTTTACACCTACATTATTATCGCTTTATAGAGCTGTTTCTTTCTGTGTTCTACCAAAAAAGCCCCAAAATGAATAAAAAAACCCACTACTGACTCCTACCTCCATTCAAGACTGGTTTGAGTATTGTTCAAGCAGATAGGAGGATTGTCTCTGGTGTAAAGACTCCAAATTTACAAGCTCTTCAGAGGAATCACTTATAGATGGCACAGACACCGTCCATCCTCAGTAAGGGAATGGAAATATAACAGGAGGTAGAAATAGTACACTCTGGAACTCTTTGGCTAAATGGCAAACTTCCTTTTGTCTGTTTTTACTGCTGGGATGTTTCCAGGAAAATATTTAGTGAGGCACTGGGGCAGAAGTTCTAGGAGTGTCTTCAGAGCATTTTCTTTTCAGCAGAGCTGAAGTGCAACAGCCCCACAGTAAGAGACCTGTGCAGAATTCCCACTGCTGCACATCTAATTGCAATTATGAATCCCTCACCTTAGATGGAGAAAAGCTTTAAGAAATTCCCAACAGCATCATTAAAAAATAAAATTAAAAAATACCTTGGTAATTACCATGTTTCAATTCTCAGGAAAATAATCTGCCTCCAAGAGGATCACCTGACAGATGTTGCCATCTACAAACTCCAGTGAAAAGGGGCTCTTTTCCATGGACAAGATGCCTGACCCTGTTGTTTCGCAGCTGCCAACAGCACACAAAAAGCTCATTTAATTTAGCTGAGACCAATTGTTTTGTCTAGCAGGGAATCTCGGTATTATTTTCCCTTCATCTTCAACATTATGTGTGACCTTCTGTTGTTTCATTGATAACTACTTATAAAACATAACAATGTGTAACTTAAATGTGCAGGCATTTACTGCAACAATTCCAGGTCTGGTCAAATGAATTTCCCAATGCTGCAGCCATGGAATACATGAGCAGGCATCATAAATCTAGAATCAGCTCTCTATGCTGGCTTGTGCAAATAAGTTCAGAACAAACACAAAAGCCTCTGAAATTGAGAGATCCAAAGCAAACGAGGCTTTGGGATAACACCACAGTCATTTAATGTTCTGATTTTATAAATGTTGAATAGAAGAACAGGGAGAGAACTTGCTCCTGACTAATACATTATCCCAGGAGTAATGAGACAGAACTGACAGATGAGAAAGAAAGTCATGCTGGTATTTTCTACAGACACATTGCTCTTTTTTTCCTGAGTAAAAGAAAAATAGCAATGCTTTCCAGGGAGCAGCTAGTGGTGTGGAGCCATTTTTTTAGAAAGGTTCAACCAGGACAAAATATTGACAAGACCCAAAAATTAACAACAAGGAAGTCCTAAAAAACTGCTAAGACAGGCATCTGAAATGAATAAATTAATTTTACTAGGCCCAATAAAATTCTCTGCTCTGTACATCAGACAGTCATTTAGGCCCTTCTCCACTGGAGCTCATTAAAGATTTCTTTTGACTTCTGTGATCTTTCGTAGAGGAACTGAGATTTTTGTAACTGTAAAAAGAGATCCTCCCAGTTTGCACAGGTACAAATTTCAGTAAAAGGCAGGGGGAAGAAAGAAGTAAAATGAAGACCTTAATGTATTATTTTATGGCATAAATAACAATTTAAAAGGTTAACCTAGTAGCACCATGCAAATAGCTGTTAAATGAGACCTTCTCTGGGTTGCTGAATGTGAAGAGCTCTGGGGAAAATCCAGAAGCTGTCCCTCTGTGCTGCTGGATTGCAGTTGTCACATTATAGGACAAACAACCTTTTCCTGGCTCAAAAAGCACTGAACTCCCCTTTTTTGGTGTATGACCTCGACAATGGTATCGCTACACCAAGCGATTCAATCTTGATAAATCACTTTTTTTACACACTACACGTATTTAGACCTACATCCACTCATCTGCTGGGCTTGCTGCAAGAGCTGGTTTCAGATTTCTGTGAAAAAGTGAAAAACATCCAGCGATGCCCCTTTTTGTCACAGTGCTGGTCTCCTTCCACAAGGACTCCATAGCAGGAGGTGCTGGCTCAAACCTCATCCCAAATCGTGTAGGCCAGAAAATCCCCCCAAAGACCATCTAGTCCAGCTCCAGACCAGCTGAATGTCCAGGTGCAGCAATTGACCCACATTTTTTCATCCTTTCTCTTTGCTGTCCATGCACTTCTGTAAAACATGGTTGCCTTCACAGCCCTCTTTTTCCTCAGCTCCAGCTGAGCTTTGAATTGCCGAATTCTCTCCCTGCATGCCAAGGCAATGTCTCTGTGTTCCTCCAGGGAAACTCATCACTGCTTCCACTTTCCCTGTGCCTCCTTCTCGAGTCTGAGCTCCTCACTTATCCGTGCTGGCCTCCTTCCACGCTTGCTCAACTTTCTAAACACTTTCCAAATACCCTGTGTCTGTGCTCTGAGGATGCTGTCTCTGAATACCAAGCAGCTGTCCTGTGTCCCTCTGACTCTCCAGGGCAGCCATCCATTAAGCTGCCAAGAAGATCCCTGAGTAAGCCAAAATTTGCTTTCCTAAAATCCAAGCTTGTGATCTTTTTCTGACTTTGTCTGACAGGATTTACAGCTCCAGTCCTGTGGTTCCTGCAGGGAAGGATGGCTGTGCCCTTGATGTCTTTGACCAGTTTTCCCCTGTTTTTGAGGAGGAGATTGAGCAGAACATCTCCTGTACTCAGCTCAGCATTCAGCTGTCTTAAGAAATTCTCTTCTGCTGCACCCAAGCCTATTATCCAGCAGATTTTGGGACAGCTGAAGTCTCCCAGGGATACAGGAGCCTGTGCTTTCCTGAACTTGTGAACATGGGAATTCATTTCACTCTCATCAGTGTTTTATCTCTGTGTCTATTGGCAACAGCACCACTAAATCCACTTCCAAAGGTGCCAGTGCCACCACCTTGTCCTGTTTGTCCCTGTGACTCTGCTACTCAGCTGGGGGCTGGGCTGCCATGTGTGCCACCTCCTGAGTGTTACAGGTGTGAGGTCCTACCAGCAGGAATGGGTGGAATTAATGGAGAATTAATAAAGTGCAGTTTTATTTTCTATTAACTTTCACTGCTCATCTTCCCACTCTGGTTGTTAGATCATAACTGTGCTCTGATATGAGATGCTGGGACTTAAAGCCAAAATTCTTATCTCTTGCTCCTCTAACACAGGAAAGCCAGTCACTGCATTTCACTGCAGCTGCAAAAATGGTGATGACAACAATTCAAGAGAATAAATCCTCCAGGAAATGGCTCCAGGTACTTTTAGAAGCAAAATAAACACTATTTACTCACAGAATTTTTGAATAGTATAAACAAGAGTCTTACAAGCCTTTCCTGTTATTTCAGCTCAAATAAGGGAAGTTTTGGCTTCTCACTGCTCTTATCCCTTCATGTTGTAGTGACTTTTTCCTCCCTGGTGCTTCAGCAGTGGAACTGAATGCTGAAGAGACAAAGGTAGCTGCAACATCAGACAGTAATTTTAGCCTGATTCTCTGAGCTACGACCCTCCCCATCCAGGATTTTTAAGTGATTTACCAAACTGCCAAGAGTTTCAAATGGCAATGAGTTCCATTCACACAATCCAGGCTAATCAGATCATTGTCTCGTTCTTAACCAGAGATTAATAAACATCACTGGGTTTGGGAGACTGAACAAATAAATATTCTTAACAATTTTGACTAACGCATTTCATCTTTGTGAAAGAGGCACCAGAAGTCACACAGCCAAATCCCACTGAAATTCCCTGCTTGTGAGAAAGACAACTCCCAAAATACCAAGGTATTTTCAACTACCTTTACCTGAAAGCTCAACAAATCTGTGACAAACATTTTAAAGCTCCTTATCCAGTGGCAAAGGTGCTGTGCTGACACGTCCTTAGCTTTCCGACAAAGGACAATATTGACAGATCATGCTCACCCCAATCTAATAAAGCAACTCGTTATTTATTGAAAGAAGATTCAGTAAAGGATAAACATTAGAATTCAACTTTCTGCAAAAAGCAATCTAAAATAAAACAAAACAATACCCCACATAACCACAAAAAATTCCTTCATTGTCCTGGTTTCAAAATTGCTGGCCACAAGAAAAGCTGGTAAAACTGCCAGAGACTTGCAAAAAAAGATAAAGATCAAAGTAAAAAACTTACAATATTTAAGGTCAGACTAGAAAGCTAATGCTTGGATCTGAGTATCCAATCAGTAAAGTGTATCTCATTATTTAATGTTAAATAAAAAGCATAAACCCTTTCCCTCAGTTTTCCAAAATTTACATTCCTATTTGGATACTGTCACAAAGCTCCCATGAGGAGGAACTAAAACGTGAAGATTTCCTTTGGTTTGGCACCATTTGAATTGTGTTGGCTGGGAGAGTAGAAGAAGCACAAAATTTATGAGTAAGAAAATGTCTGAATCGCTAAAATTTTCATTTCTAATGAGGGGAAGTATAAATGCATCAGGAATATTAAGTTTTATTGGGTTTTTTTTAAATAGCATAGAACTTCATTTTTCTAATAGCAATGGAAGCACATTCTGATTTCCAGTCTAACTGTATTTATACTTAATTTATACCTGATGGATCTCATAGAATTATCATTTTTCATTTAAAATAATCCTTCTCCAAAGTTTACTGCCTATGGATTTTCAGAAAGAGCAGCCATTTCCCCTCTCAACCTTTATTTTCCTACCTGAATAAGTCAAGACCTTTTTATCTGCTCAAATAAGATCCGTTCTTTATTCCCCTCATAACACTTGTAGGTCTTTTCCAAAACTGCTGCTGTTTCCCTGCACATTCCTAAATGGACACACAACTACTAGCAATAAATTATTTCCTTAGAGAAGTTAATAAAATGTTTGAGTAACAAGAAAAATACCCAAAAGGCAACAACACAACAAACCAAGAGTTCTCTACAGAGTTCATGAATTGTGTTTGGAAACTACATCCAGACATGGGGATTTTAGTGTCACTGTCTAAGCAAATCTCAGAGTACACTTAATTCTAGAATGACTGACAGTGTCTGCAAAGTTAAGCAAAAAAAATAAATCCGCAGGGAGGTGGTAGAAGTTTTAAATTGAGAGAAAAAAATCATCCATTACAATAAAACAAAAACCTGTAAATCACACTGCTCAGTTTTTTCTCTGTTTTTGAAATATACAGAAAGTGAGGGAAATTGACCTGCACCTTTTCCAAGCCCTGTTACACAGCTTTGCTTCGTAAGTCAGTTTTGCTCAGCCTTAAATAAAAGGGTTTAATCTGCATCCACTTGGGCCATTAATTTGGAACAGTTCTGCTTTCCTATATTCAGCCTCAGAAAGAACTTTCCAGTGATGCCAACATCCCCCAAAACTGCAGCTCACTTTAGCAACAACACCCGGGATAATTTCCTCCTCCCCCTCCTCCCCCACACACACAGACCACGGCTGTAACTCTTATTTTGGAATTCAGATTGTGATAATCTGTAAAGAACCCAAAGTTGTCAGGAAAGGCTGTTGCACAGTGAAGACAGAGATAGAGTGAAAAAAATAAAGGCTGAGGGAACAGGAAAGCAAAAAAAGCAAAGCCAATGGCCATGCTTTGAATATTTTAACATTCTTTAGGAAGGTTTTATTATCATCACTATGTATATTTAGGGTGCACATGGTTTAAAAATAAGAGGGACAACACTTGAAGCAACCATTTTAATTAAAAAAGAATCTAGATTGATTGATTGATTGATTGATTTATGGTAAATAAGCAATGGAATATAAGCAAACTGTGTCTTTTGGCTATCAACACAACTGTCATGCAATGTTTAATAGTAGGGCGAAAAAAGGAACATTTTATACAAGTTTAATCTACCCAGCACAAATGCCTGCAAGCACATATCAATCACTGGGACCTTCCTACCTTTAAAGATCCATGTGCATGTGTGGTTTTATGTAAAAATATATAAAGGCGCTCAATAGTCCAATTTCTATTCAAATGTTACTTGGAATTCTGTTTTGCAAGGATCAAGGCTCAGTCTCCTATGAATGTATTTGATGCACATTTGTAAATACTCCTTGAAATTTTAGGATTAACCAAACAGCCCTCAGAACCTGATTTGAAAAGAGTGATGTTAATTTTTTTCCCTAGGGTGAGGTAAAACAGTGTGTAGGATCAGGAGCAGTTCCTTTCCAGAATGTGAAGTTCCAGGTGTGCCCTCCAGCACACCCCCAGGATGCAACTCCCAGCACAGCTCCAAGAGAGCCAAGACTTAGAAATGTAACAGCTAACTCAGAAAGGGGGAAAGGGAATTAATAAAAGACGTTTTTAGCCTTGTGGAAGAAGCTCAAGTGACATTTCTTAAGTGTCCTATACAGAGCTTGGCAAAAGAATTAAACAAGACTCTGGTATTGTGAGTCAGCAGAAGCTGGCACATCCCTTACTCCCTAAACCCACCCCTCCAGCAGCAGTGCCACTCTCACCCTGTGAGATCCTGTCCTGGTTTGCTGTGAATGTTACATAAACCACCTGAGAATGAAGATTATTTTTCTTCTGCTATTGATTGGTTCTGGAAAAAGTAGTTCCCCATATAATTGCTGGGATCTGGTCTATCGGGCAAGAGTTCAGATGCAGGGTCAAATATGTGCACGTTTGCTACACATTCTGCACAGTCCCCTGTGTAACTACAATGGAAAAGGATTTTGAGAGAAGAGTTCCCTTTAAGAAGGGAAATAATGTGGATATTCTATTGCTTAACAGAACAGGACTCTGAAATTTCATATGAGCCAAGGCTCTTAAAATTCATACAAGCCAAGAGCACAGTGATCCCAGTAACAGACTGTGAGGATAACACTGGTCTTCTACTTGATGAAAATTACTTGGGAATTATGATCTGTGCTGTATGAAGTTCTGCCAGATAGTTCTGTGCGAATTACACTTTAAAAGTTATGCCTTAATTAAGCCACATTCCTTCCAACTGGTCTGCTTGCCATGAGCCTTAGACAGGAGGATATTTGTTTGTCCCTAATCCTGAGCTCAGCCTGACACAGCTCAGGTACCCTGAGCATCTCTGCCCATTTACCAGGTGTGCAGCAAAGACAAACAACAACTTAATCTCAATTTTCAGAAACATTCTTTGGCTGCAAAACATGTTTTTCAAAAGGACTTCCCATTGTTTAACAGCCTGTACGAGTATTAGTAGGTTAAGATTAAGAAAAGGAGCACAAAAAATATATATTTTAATTAACACTGATTAAAATTAAGACGCAAGGCAAGCGCAAGAATATGAATTACAATTGCTCAGCAGAAGAATTGTCCTTTGTAAAGTACAAGTAACATGCACAGAAAAATATTACAAGAGAAACATATATTCCACCTCAGCTATTATGCAAAGTTAAGGCCATGAAAGTAACCTTTTTAGTTTGTTATGCCTTCCTAATTCAATTAAATGAGAACAAAACTAAGATGAGGATTACATTTGCAAAGACATTTAGCATCATTAACGGTGTCTGCCAGGGAGCTTTTTTCCTTTTTTTATTTCCTGAAAGAGAAAAAAAGATCACGGCCCTTGAAACTTTCTATTTTTTTAAAGCAGAAAGAAAAGCACTTAAAAGTAAAAGCCTGCACAACAAAATTTTAACCCATGAACAGTTTAATAATTCCATGGGTGAGGAACTCACCTAACACAACCTCTTTTTTTTCCACAATGGCATTAACTTGTGTTGCCAAAGAAAAGATGAAAACAGTGTCAATATTTTCAGTGCACCCATCTAGAAGTGCTACAATTTTTTTTCTTTTTTTGTTGCCAAAAACCAAAACATAAACTTGCTCTCCTCCACCAATGTGTCCTCAAAAGGATTTTGATTTACATTAATTTAAGGAAATTTTAGCCCTTCAGGGGTACAACAGACAAGGCTCTTAAAATGTTTGAGTGTACAGTGACCTATTGAGAAGCACAGAGCCAGGCAGCTCCTGCGAGAGCAAACTCCCTGCAATCTGTGCTCCGAGGTGGGACAGCTAAATCAGCTCTTCCCTGGGAAATCCCTGGGTGTGAGGAGCAGGCTCACCAAGCTCCAGCACAAACCTGAGAGCACAGCACTGAAACAGAGCTGTACTCGTGTGTGACTGCAAGGAATTCTGTGTGCCAGCCTCGGACCCAGCTCCCCCGAGCATCTAAAACCAGTTGTGGGAACAAAGAAACTCCAGTGGAAGACACAAAAACTTTGGAAAAAACAAACCAGAAAACCAAACAAACAACACAGAAAATGGCAGCAAAAACCAAAAATCCACCCTTAATAGTAGAACTAATTACAAGTCTGAACTGGAAGCAATATATCTTTATTTACACCATTTTCCTGCTAAGATTCTATGCAGGAGCATCTCTCTGCATACCCCGTAGGCAGCAGCAGCACACTGTGTGCAGACAGCTCTGCTGTCAGCTCCTGCTCAGGAATCACCGCTAACTCTCACTTCCCTTTTATTGCACTGAATAGCTTAATTTCCACTGTGTTTTTCCCATTTGTTTAAGATTCTTGTAGAAAACATATATACAACCCAGATACTTCAAATAAGTGACACTGCATTTCTATTCCTAGAGAACAGAGACAAGTAAGATGCATCAAAGAATTTCCCTTTACATTATTTGCTGTTGTGTCTCTTCACTCTGATGCTCCACTCCCCCCAAGCAAGCTGCACATTACATAATAGTGTGGCTTTGATAATGCTGCAAACAATCTGCAGCAACCTCATAAAACCTGGCCAAGCAAATCTGTTCCTCAGAAGTTCAGAACCAGGCTGGTGACACCGCTCCTCCCACGCATGGAAAAAAACATTAAAAATGTCTAATGGATACTTAACCTTCTCTTGCCACTCTTGGATTACAAGCTAAAGAATGTTATTTTATGTAAAAGTGCAGTAACCAGCAGAATAAAACTCTTCAGCCTTTTGATTCTCTTTGGGTGATTGATTTGACTGCAAAGCATCTCTACAGACTTGCCAGCAGTGTCCAGGGGGTGCTGGGGGCCGAGGAGCTGTCCCTGAGCCAGCAGTGTCCTGGGGCCAAGGAGGCCAAGGGTGCCCTGGGGCCATCGGGAAGAGCCTTGGCAGCAGGGCAGGGAGGGATCGTGCCCCTGTGCCCAGCCTGGGGGCACCTCTGCAGTGCCGTGTCCAGCTCTGGAGCCTCAGCACAGCAGCGCCAGGGAGCTCCTGGAGCGGGGCCGGCGGAGGCTGCGGAGCTGAGCAAGGGCCTGGAGCATCTCCGTGCCCAGGAAAGGCCGAGGGAGCTGGGGCTGCTCAGGCTCGAGAGGAGCCCCGGCTGAGAGGGGCCCTCAGGCCTGGGTGTCCCCGTGTGCAGGGAGGGCTCCGAGCAGGGCCCGGGCTCTGCTCCGGGGGCCCAGCAATGGCCCCAGAGCAACGGGCAGGGCCTGAGCCCAGCGAGTTCCCCCTGCACAGGAGGCACAACTTCTGCCCTGGGCACTGCCCAGCCCCGAACAGATTGTGCCCAGAGGCTGTGGAGTCTCCTCCCTGGGGATATTGCAGAGCCACACGGACACACTGCTGTGCCCTGTGCTCTGGGATGGCCCTGCTGGAGCAGGGAGGTGGCACCAGAGGAGCCCCTGGGGGCCCCTCCAGCCTCACCCACCCTGGGCTTCTGGGATTATAACTTTTGTTGACTAAAATTTCATTTCCCATGCTGGTAGAAATCTGTGACAAACTCCTTATTCCAGTTAGCACTGCCTGCAGCTCTGCAGGACACAGAACTGCCCAAGCTAAACCCAAGACAGGCAGCCGTGGCTCTGGGAAGAGGAGGATGCTGTTGGCTGCCTGGCAAGCCCTGCCCTGTATCATCCCACTCCCTTCCCTGTCCTTTTCTCCTCATTCACTGGAGGCATTTGTCTGCTGAGCAAATCGAGGCTGACAGGGAAGGTCACTGTGCCCAATTGTGAGTCTCAGCATACAAATGTGCCTTTTGGCTCCCCAAACAGTGACTGTGTCCTATTATTGATAAAGCCTTGAAAAGAGTCTAATGCATCTTCATTTCACAAAACAACTGCCTTCAAGGTTGCTGCAAGAAAATAAGCAGCCAGAATGCTGAAGAATTCTCCAAGTTGGCATTCTCCTGAAGATTAAAAGATAATAACACTTCTATTAGAATCACTCTGCTACGCTGTATTGATCTCATCAGGGAGGCCACTGCAGGTCTAATACGAACAGAGCAGTTTCAGAATTAATCACAGGAGTTTTTATTATGGTTCATAGGGCTCCTCATTCAAATGGCATCGTTTGCAATATTTATGGCCTAGATGGGTTGCCATTATTAAGTGCAAGTGTGCCACATGGTGTCTGGCTTGCTGTGTTAAAACACAAAGTCATTCTTCAAAAGTAAATCTTATCTAAACTATGCACAAAAAGCCAATTACTTTTTGATTTACATTTTAATTTCACATTCAGCTTTTCCCTTATATACAAACCCCTTACTTAATCTTTGTTTTGGATTAACTAGCACAGGCATACAAGGTACACTCCATAGTTTATTAAGTAGACTGTTACAGCATATTAATGCACTCTGCTCAAAAAGATACATTTGGTCAGTGACAAGGTACACTCTCTGTGTGAGAGAAGCAAATGAAAAGCTGGAAGAAATAGAGCACCCTGGAAAGTGGAGTGGCCACTGATCTTCAAGATAAAACACACTCATTAAGACTCTCAACTTAGACTGTGCACTTGGAAATGAAAAAAGTGTTTGTCAGTGTCATAACAAGCCCTTAGTGACCAGACCCAGTGGTGATTTAAGGTACAGCTCCTTAATTTCCATGCTCCTTGTTTTGCTGGTTTGTTTTTTAGTCTTCTTTGCCACCACTGCACCCAAGCTCAGGTTTCAGTCATGCTCATTCCAGTTTGCCTAATCCCAACAGCATTTTCCTGCCATGAGGGTGACAGAAGCTGAGTCTCAGTAAAGGTGAATAAGCATCTACACTCCTGATGCTAAGTTATTAAATTAATTGAAGTCCTGGGAAAATATGAGAGGGGGGTTCCTTTTGGTTTTGGTTTGTTTCTTTTAAACCAAAAAGAACTTTAGAGAGTCTGGTAAGGTATGTTGAGAAATTTTGTCTGAAATCTCTGATTCTATTGAGTTTTTAGTGAATTTTGGGCAAGAAAACTGCACTGACATTTGCAAGGCCACATAAGGAATGTCCACATCAATTTCCCATTAAACCTAATCATTAACCTATAATAAAGTGAATAAGAATTGCTTGTATAAACATCTCTGTTGACTTTAAAATCCCTCATATTCTCTTAACTCTATTTGAAAGCAAGCCTTTATTATGACACTCAGTTAATTTGAGGGACTAATTATACGTGGCAAGCACACACCTAAACGCTTTGAAGAATGGAAAAACATGTAATGAACTTTGAGAATATTTGTATTTATCTGCTTAGTCAATGCAATAATAGAGGTCTGCTCATGCTTGTTTCTCCTGACAGCACAAGGTAGGAAGCAGTAATAGAGAAGAGACAAAATAAAAATGAATTGGCAAATGCCTTCCTGTCCATTCAGACTGCAAGGGATATTCACTTACAAAGAATATACATTACAAGGCATATTCACTTACAAGGGGTGTAAAAGCTCCTAACTGGGTACAAAAAACCGATGCCAGGTTGTGCTGAGAATCACCTGCTCTCCAGTCCCCACCTGATCCCAGCACTCCCTGCCTCAGCTCAGTCCTGCCAGGGTTCTGCTGTGAAGCATCTCCATTAATTCCTGCATTCTCCTGGACAAAAGCATCTGGGAAACAAAATTACTTTTATGATGGTATCATACATTTAAATACACACATACATTTATTTTCATCTTGCACCTATTCCAACCCACTCATAACTTCCATAAACAAGTCCCCCAATGAATTCTTTGATAACAGAGACACCAACCCACCTAATTTCAGCCTGACGGCCAACAACAGTTTATCACAACATGCTCTTAAAGCTGTTTTCTTCTGCTTGCTGGATATTCTGCACTTAGTGTGGAAAATAAATATATTCATATTCATAATATTCATTACTTTGTTGATCGCTGCACTTTAAAGCCACCAAAATCAAAGCTGAGATTGGAACACACCTCATTCCTCTCACAACATCCTAGGAATCCACTTATGCTCTTATTTTGATAGCTAGTGAAAAATAGCTGTTTTGAGTTTTGTTTTGGGGTGTTTTTTTAAAGCAACTACCTATTTACTGTGCAGCAGAACTCTGAAAATGAACTCTTGGATCACAGCACCACCTTATCTATCCACCTTTACCAGCCAGGCTCCTGCAATAACATATTGACTATCATTCTCACCTCTGACAGACCTAACCTGAGTCTCCCAGAGTGAAAGATTAAGAAGTTAATCCGTTTTGAAGCCTTGCTGCAAGATATTAATGCTTTCAAAAACAAAAGTGATGGATGAATATTATTCAGGTCAAATAAAATCAGAGTTCTAAGAAGAGCTAGCCAGGTTTCAGTTCCAAGAAACTGTGTATGATAAAATCAAACCATGAGATAGGGCACCAAATGAGAATTCAAACACTCATTTCTTCCTAGTTTACGGAGATATTTTAACTTCATAATTGACTTAACTCAAGCATGCAGTTTTTAGCAAGTTTATTCAAAATTTACTATAGGATGCTTTGGGAGAGATGGCTCTGACACCATCTCTGTTTTCAATATCATTCTTTACTTTCATTTTCAATAATTTTCAGCCTCTCCTGCAAGTATGTTCCTACACACCCCATATATATGTATATCCTGATACACACACATAAATGAGTACCTTTTCCACCATTAAATCCAGGTTTCATGCCTATATATTCCCACACATGAAAATACAGCCTCCTGAAATCCTCCAAGTACTGCATTCAACACCTCAGGTTCATATTTCAGGCTCTATTGAATTTATGCATTTTTTTAAAGTGAAATTGCCTATGCAATACTGTTCAAGTGGTTGTCATTAATTATACACTTGTATTTATGTCATAATTTAGTGTGCACTTGAGAACAGTAATTCAGATTCACTTAGATTTAGTTCCCCAGCTAAAGGGAATGAGACTAATTGATACAATAGTAGGGTGACACTTTGGCTGGCCAAGATGGGAATCCCCAAACAGATATAACCACAAAACGTCTCCAGAGGGTATCAGGAAAGGCTGAATGCATGGATACTGTCCTGAAAACATAAAGCAGGGTAGCATGGGGCAAATCACCCAGTTCCACCCAAGATTCAAGCATTCTCCCCGCTTTTACAGGTATTTAAATGTCCAGTTGAGATTTAAGGTGTACAATACCTGGGAGCCACTGCTATGCTTCCTGCAGCTTCCTAAAGAAGTGAAAACAGGGAAGGAAGAAGGCAGGAGTTCCTAAAGAACAGACAAAAGAAATACTACCAGACAAATATTTTTCTTATACCGTTTTAAACAATGCCGCCTTGAAATTGAATATATTTCATTAAACAATAAAGAAATCAGCAACCAAAAAGCCCAACCCAAAGTTTAACTCCTAGAAGAGGCATCTATAGAAGTAAAGAACAGGTGTGTCCCTGTTTCCCCATGAAGTTATTCTCTAGATAAAATGGTAAGGAACTGTAGAGCAAGTATAGAAACCCCTCTTCAAAATCCTTCCTTAATTTTCCTTATTTCTATAATACACTGCCCCAGAAAGTTCAGGAGACTTCCTCAGGTCAAGTCAATTCTGTTGAATTGTAACTCTGTTCTCTAGAATGATTTTCAAAACATCAACCAAAAATCGGTTTCAGTCAGAAGCTGACAGGCAAAATCAATCCTTCACAGACATGTTTTTATTTTACTGTTAAAGTAAAATAAAGTAAAATCATTTTTACTGAAAGAAGAAGGAACTTAACAGCAGTAACTGTTTAAATATTACACCAAGACAACAAAAACAGCCCAAGATGCTGAACTTCTTTCTGGCAGAATTGTGACTTATGTTAAGTCCACAGGTAACAGCTTCATCCTATGAGGAATTACTGACAGCACAATGCTGCTTAAGTAGGAGCAGATTCAAGATACGTTTCCAACCATCACCAAAGTTTCTTAGCTCAGGTCTCGTGGCAGAATAACCCAGAATCCCAATCCAAACTGAGTCACAAAATTCAGAACAAATATCGTCGCAGACCTTTGGCTTTGCGGCCACCCCAGGAGCGAGTGTGGTTTGCTCAGTGCTCCCACCCACACTCCATGGCTCTGGGCTGCAGCAGGGCAATGGGCTGAATTCTGCAAGGGGCACAAAGTCTCAGGACGTTGGAGCTGATGGTGGCACTGCCAGACACGCAGTGAAAGGCAGGAGGGGCAGGGCTGCCGGGTGCTGCTCCAGGGCACGGGGATGTGCCATGCTCGGGTATTTCACCTGACAGCCTCAGCCAGCCCTGCAGCTCCCACCAGCTCAGGCCTGGCACAGCCACCTGGGCAGCTCAGCTACAGCCACGGGAGCCCAGGGGCAGCGGGGACACGGGCACAGGGACAGGGATGGGGACACAGGGACAGGGAGGGGGACACAGGCACAGGGACACGGGGACAGACACAGGGGGACAGGAATGGGGACACAGGCACAGAGACACAGGCACAGGGACACAGGCACA
This sequence comes from Falcunculus frontatus, assembly GCA_013398115.1. Lineage (NCBI taxonomy): Eukaryota > Metazoa > Chordata > Aves > Passeriformes > Falcunculus > Falcunculus frontatus. The sequence continues at coordinate 587,676 of VZRV01004038.1, forward strand.
GGGACAGGGACACCGGGACAGACACAGGGACACAGGGACAGGGACACCGGGACAGACACAGGGGGACAGGGATGGGGACACAGGCACAGGGACACAGGGACAGGAACACCGGGACAGACACAGGGGGACAGGGACAGGGACACAGGCACAGGGACACAGGGACAGGGACACCAGGACAGACACAGGGGGACAGGGATGGGGACACAGGCACAGGGACACAGGCACAGGGACACCGGGACACTGGGAGACCGGGACGGGGACACAGGCACACAGGGACGGAGATGGGGACACAGGCACAGGGACACACAGGGACAGGGACACAGGGGCAGGCACGGCCCAGCTGCCCTGTGCCCTCTGCAGCACCAGCACCACCCCCCTCTCCAGGGGTACTCCCTGGTCCCACAACAGAGACACTGGAAAATGCCACCTCCCCCGTGGAAATACAGAGTTAAGGTTACATCTCACATGCAGAGTTAATCCCCAGTTTCCTCCCAATTCTGTTTCAAAGCAAATACAAAATACAGCACTACACAGCATCATGTGCATGCATCACATTGCTGCATAAGTTATTTTATTTTGATTTTGGTGAAAAAAGCCCGCAATACAAATGTTGGCTTCAAAGTCAAAGGCCACTTTTAGACATACTTGGAAGAAACCCCTGGAATAAATTGTCTCGACGCACCATTTCAGAAAAATCATTTTAAACTGTCAGCGATCTGCTTATTACATGCCTGACTAATTCCTTGAACAGAGGAAAGCCCCACATGACTGCAGAGCAGATAGAGGATACGGATGATACACGGACTCTCTTTCCATAGAATCCAATTGCTGGTTTCTATAAATATGAAAATATATTTTTGTGGTACAAGCAATGGCAAAACATGACTTAGCCCCCGGTCTGTTTGAAAATGCAAAGGTTTTTCACAGTGAAAAAAAGCCTGGAATGTGCCTTGGATGCAATGATGAACTAATGCCTCAAATCCCTACAGTGTAAGTCTGATTATAAATTTCTAACTCCCATTTAGGGTTTTAATATGGCAGAGATTCACTGGGAATACATGGACTGAGATTCATTTTCATTTTCCTACTGGGAGGTGTTTACTGCAAAGAAGCTCAACTTTTTGTATTGTACACTGATATTCTCCCTAATTATTTTTTATCCCCCATGCCCTCATGAATTCTCTGTGATCTTTGTCGAGGGACCACATCTAAAACCCAGCCATCTTAATCTTTTAGATCAAAGTGTGGACTGAATAGACTCAAAGTCAAATTATGGGATAAACTATTTTCAAAGCTAAAATCATAAATAATAGGCAGGAAATGAGTAGCAGTGGGAGGTTACAGAGCACCTTTCAACTGAAGAACAGGGGATTTTATGTAGAGTGTTCCTTGTTAACAGAGCCATGGGTGAGGACCACCTGGTTGAGTCCTCAAATAACAGTACATCTTTAGAGGAGGGAGTGGAGGTATTTGGAGATGGGTCAGGGTTAGTTAGACTTTACAAACTCACAGAAAGTTTCAAAACCCTAAAGGGGAGTTAGAAATTTATAATCAGACTTACACTGTAGGGATTTGAGGCATTAGTTCATCATTGTACCCAAGGCACATTCCAGGCTTTTTCTCACTGTGAAAAACCTTTGTATTTTCAAAAAACTTTTTCCTCAGCCTAGCTTGGAAACTGGATACACTTCTGTTTAGGCTGCCTCGATGTCTGTTCACCTTCCAGTACAGAAATGTACTTGCAAAGCTGTTGGAATGCTCACAAAACCCCTCCTGCAGCCCCATGGCCAGGAGCAGTCAGGAGAGCCCAGGTCAGTGCACCACAGCAACTGTGCAACACCTCCACACGCACTGTCCCAGAGCATCAGGGGGAGCAGCTTTACACCTGGAGTAAGGCCCTCTACCCAAACTGCTCAGCAATCTCTCCCCAGCTTCACCAAACCCCGCAGGTGTGACCAGCATAACTCAGGTCTGGTTTACCTGAGGCCACCAAACCCACGGAGTTCACCACCCTGAGGATTTATCCCAGCCAAACATTGGGATGTTTCTACACCAAACCCACTCAGGCCTCACCACCTGCAGTGGAGCTGCACTATTTCTCCTAGATACAGCCTTGTTGCTGCTGCTGGAATTATTAGACCTTCTTTATAATCTCCCCAATTTACTCCCAAACCAACCCTATTTCAGAAGCCAAAGACCATATGCTAACACACATTTCTAATTACTAGAGACAGGAAAATTGTTCTGTTCCACCTCCAGTCCGTGACAAGGACACCACATCTACTTAATTTCAGCTGCTCCTGCTTCTCTGGCATGAGGAGAGGCACTCACACCCCAGAAATGCAGTGCCTAGTCAGTGCCTAGCTGCGTATGTCAAATGATCCACTGCCAATCCAGACTGGTTCAATTCCTTTCATCAGCAGTGGTGAATCACTTCTCTTAGCATATGGTTACACATCATGTGTCTCACTCTACTTCTGCCCTCTGAAAAATTATCTGAGGAGAGATTTACTGAAGTTTTAGATACGGAGAAATTCAACAGTGAAAATTATTGATGCTCGCCACTATCTGTTTGCATACACAGTCGGCAGGCTGGGCAGGGAATGTTCACATAGCAGTGCTGGATTAGTATTTTTAAACTCTTTCTATTATTGATTTAACCACTTGAAGCTGCTGGAAGCAGAGTTCCTGTCACAGCTGTTAATGCAAGAGGCATTAGGGAAAATCCCTACTGTGGAGGTGTGCAAAAAATGTTCACACATTAAATGGCGAGATTTCACTTTTCATCAGCATCGTGCACAACCCAAAATCCCCATTTTTATTCTGCTCAGCTAGATAAGAAACATGAAAGGGGAAAAGTTTGGGTTGCTTTTTTTTTTTCCTCATTTACTCCAGTCCTTTCTAAAGACCAGGATCCTGCAGTCTACCCAAACCAAGCAGCACTTTTTTTCCTCAAGTTGTTCCATTAAAGTTAATGCAGCCACTTGCAGAGCAGGACTATTCAAAGAGAGCAATGGTATCAATGCAGCTCTGCGTGATCACAAGGCCATTAACAAGATCCTTAAAAAAAGAAGTAGCTTTGTCAGAAGCTGAAATGGACCAGACCATGCAACACTGTTAAAACTGCTCCTGGCCAAGGCAGAGGGCAAATTAGTTTCCTAAGTTAAAGTACAAATTAAGGTAAGTGACTTCCAGACAACATGAATCAAGAAAAAAAATCCACTTAATTTTAAGTTTTGTCTTCTCTACAGCTGAAAATTCATTCTGATTGAGGCAAGATGTGGAGTCATGGTTCAAAAGCCATTCTAGAAGTTCCACATTTGCCATGTGTTACTTTGAATAGTCCCTCTCTTAATAACCTACAATAACTCCCGTGCAGAGAAGCTCTTGCATGGTTCACAAAGGAAATACTCCAAAAACTGTAATGATTTTCAAATTCATTGATAAGTGTTATGTCCTTCACTTATTTTTCATGTTCCTGCATCTCTACTCTAAATGATTGTTTCATTGATGCCAACAAAAACTAGCACATTATTGCCATGAATCAAATCTATTTGTTGCCTTGACAATGCTGCCCTTCAGTTCTGTAAACACTTGAAAATGAACAAGTTCCAAACTACCAACAAAAGGCCTAAAAAACCCTCTCACCACCCAAATCCAAACATATTTCACTTGTGCAAGATAAGAAAGCAAGGTAACTCTCATTGTACTCTTCCAGTGCCTGAAGGGATCCTACAAGGGAGATGAAGAGGGACATTGGACAAGGGCCTGGAGTGCCAGGGCCAGAGGGAATGGCTTCCCAGTGCCCGAGGGCAGGGCTGGATGGGATCTTGGGAAGGAATTGTTCCCTGGGAGGGTGGGGAGGCCCTGGCACAGGGTGCCCAGAGAAGCTGTGGCTGCCCCTGGATCCCTGGCAGTGGCCAAGGCCAGGCTGGACACTGGGGCTTGGAGCAGCCTGGGACAGTGGAAGGTGTCCCTGCCCATGGCAGGGGTGGAATGGGATGGGCTTTAAGGTCCCTCCCAACCCAAACCATTCTGGGATTCTATACATAATTGCAAAACCCCATTTCAAAATATCTCTGTATACTGAATCTTTGGGTGTGTCTGTGCACTGATTAATGTGCTAAACTACTTCACCCATCTCCCCAATATCTGCAGCTCTGTTGGCTTCAAACACCACTCAAAGCATCACTAACATGGGATGAGGGGCATTTCATTCCCTACAGACTCCATCTGAGCAAAGCTGAAAAGCACAGGGGAAACGTTGAAACAAATTGCTTTTTAAAAACAATCTACTCTGGATTTAAATACAAAATCCATATGATAAGCTCTATGGTTCAGCACTAAGGTGCTAGCATGCTTCTCTTAAACCCACTCGGTCTGTGGGTCCAACCAATAGGAAAAATCTGTCCATTGGTGCTTACAAATCCATATGGCAGAACTGTGAGTTTGAGAATGATTTTCTATTTGAATTAAAAATAGACAACAAGAAAAAATAAAATTAACCAGGGCAGAAATGAGATAATTGCCCAAATGCAGCTACTATTCAATGAATTTATTATACAGAACTTTGGCCTGGAGAGATCCAAAAGTGCAAAGATACAGCACCAGTGAAAGACAGAAACTGGGAGTGTTTCAGTGGTGCTGCTCAGAAAATAGAGCTGCTGAACAGCAGCAGGGCTTGGATTTATGATGCAGGAGAGAGGCACCGAACCCCTGGCTCTCTGGGAGCGCTGCTCTTTGACAGTCCCATGCTTGATTATACTCATTTTCTACTTCAGCAAGCAGCAAAATTTTATGAGATCCGCCCCCATAGATGTTTGTTCCCTGACAATCTGGTGTACAGTTACAGAAGTTGCTAAATATGATTATTGCCTGGGAAGCAAGGAGAAAACAGAAATATTATAACCCAGTATGCTAATCCCAGTGATTCCCCCTTCTGCCCCCACCAGCAGCAATGTCAGTACGAGGCACTGCCTCTCAAACCCCACAAACAGAGAAGCACAAATCAGTAAATTAAGTTACCAAGTAGAAAATGATTTAGCTATATTTGAAGACAGCACATGGATAATATTGCTTTATGTCTTGCTCCAGCATTAGGTGGGTTTCTGTCTCTTTTAAGCAGAGGGAAGAAGGTTGGAATTACCCAGCTGCAAAGGGGGCACAAGTATCCACTCCTGCTGAAACCCAAAGCTTAATACCTGTACTCATAAACACCTCATAATGCAAAGAATACAAAATCATTTCTGGTGCAACTCCTTCATTCATTATTTCTGTGTCTCTACTTCAGTCTGTCCTCATCCTGTGAACAAAATTATTCCCTTCTTTTCCTGTTTGGCCCCTCAAAGGGATTTAACTGGGAGCAGAGCACTGTCCCTCCTGCCCTGCTTACCCCCAGTTATTTTTGATAAATTTGAGGCATTCAACCCACTGCATCAGGCAGGTATGTTTGTCAGGGATCCTTCTCCCTACTGCATGGAATTGCATCCTTTCATTAGCAAATGTTGCCAAACAAAGCAGTTCTCTGACAACTTCTAATTCCCAGGCATATTACAGGGTTACATCTTAGACCAGCTTTACTGTTATAGATGTAGATTGAATCTGCCTCACTAAGTTGTCCCATCCTGGGCTGATGACAAAACCTGAGCTATCCATATGCCTAATTGCACTCATAAATGGAGCTCTTAGCAGGCTGTGGTAGTGATGGTGCTATAGTTGGTGTTTATGGAATTGTTCTCTAATTCCCTTTTTTCCTAAGCTGAAATATTTTTTCCTAGGACTTGCACACATTCTGATGGAGAATGGTATTTTTCATGAAATGTACTTGGCCTGCAAACAGCAGCAGAAGGTAAAGAGAATGCAAGCGAGAAATAACAGAATGAGGGAAAGAAAAGGTAACTGTGTACCCAGCCTGGGAGAATATCATCCCAAGCACGACAGCAGCCACAGCCAAGCTCCACAAAAGGGGCAGCAATGTATCTAAGCACCCAAGGAGCCATCTGGGTTCATTCATCTCATCACAAACTCCTTCCAGACAGACATTACCTGCCAAATTCCCTGCTACGGCATCTCTGCTCTGGGCCAGGGACAGCGCCCAAGGAATGGCTGGAGCTGGGCCAGGGCAGACTCAGGTTGGAGCTCAGGGAAAGGTTCTGCTTCCCCCAGAGGGTGCTGGGCACTGCCCAGGCTCCCCAGGGAATGGGCACGGCCCCGAGGCTGCCAGAGCTCCAGGAGCGTTTGGACAGCGCTGCCAGGGATGCCCAGGGTGGGGTTGTTGGGGGGTCTGTGCAGGGACAGGGGCTGGATCAATGATCCCTGTGGATATTCCAGCTCAGGATATTCTGTGCTTCTAATGATCTTTGCTCACAAAGTGATTCCTTTAGGGTAAATAATCCACATCTGGGATAATTCAATGGGGAAATACACAAATTTATATGTACACCAAAACTTTCAGACCGTATCATTTGTGCTTCCTTGACAGGAAAATCTCCCCGGACTTGTTGCTTGCTTCTTGAGTTCTTTCCCTGGTGTACACACAGGCTGTGAAGTCGCCCACGAAATTCCTTAAAGCAGCATTTGGAGGCTTTGAAATTACATTCCCATTTCAAACAGGACTCAAATAATTTTTAAAATGGCAACAAAAGTTTAACAAATAAGGAAATCAATGAGTCACTTAAACCATTGTGGGTCAGAATAATACAAAAACAGAAAACATGTAACAAAATTGTTACCTGGAAAAATTCTTGGTTAGGGGATGGCAATCTGGGAAGATACTATTTCTAACTAACTGAAGTGAAAATGACAGAGTGGCTTAAAACACTTTATGAGAATTATTTTATAAACACTCGTGTGAAAGAACTCCAACCCTTGAAAAGCAGTCTTCAAATCAAAATTGTTACTGAATCGCTTCATCTTGTTAGAATGATGCGTTCATGACTTTCAAAATATTTTAAAAATCCAAACATGGACCTTCCTTTGTCTCTCTGCTGTACTGGCTCCTTCCTCCTCACTATAGTCATACAGAATTTTATCAGTTTGGGTGTAAATACCTTCCCTGTAGGGGATGAATTCCTACAGCACTAATGGTCTTCAGAAGATCCCTGAAGCTACAGCTGTGGCAGATCTGAGAGAATCCCATTCCTCTCCCCCAGCACCATTCTGCCAGAAAGGATTGGCCAGTCCTGTTCTGCGAGTTTAAACACAAATATTATCAAAATTCTCCTTTTCAGTGGGTCACAGCCCAGCTGACAGGATGCTTATTCTGATATTTGCAAGCTGGTTAAAGCCCTCAGCCCATCTCTGCCACTGTGAGCTGCCCAAAGGATGTGATGCCAGCAAGACCTGGGTGCCTCAGGGAGAATACAGTGCTCATTTACAAGCTGGTCGGTGGGGTTAAAGGCACTCAGACATGCATTAAAATCTGTCTGAGACAGCAGCTTAAAGTTAATTTTCCATTGAATCTGTCTTGCAAATGCCACTTAAGTAAGAACCTTGGTCTTTTTCTTTTTTTCCCTTTTTTCTTCTTCCTCCAGAAGGCAGAAGCTTAATTAGGAGAATACCATTCTGCTTGGCTTCTCCCAAAGAATGTAACTGCCACTTTTCAATAATCATTTTCATATGTGGACCATAACTTGAAGTAACTTAAAGAATTTAATTCCCTACAAAGGAATGATGTAATACAGTGCACAAGCTAGACTATAAAACCACTAAGTATCATTGCTCACCTAAGCCTATTTCACCTTGCAGATTTAATGCTTTTCCACTGAGAAAGGACAGGTTAGGGAGAGTCAATCCCATGATTTTAATATATAAGCAAAAAAAGAGAAAAATTACCACAGCCCGAGAGGTGGAACCGTATTGATTTTGCTGTTTTTCGCAGGAGTGCAATATCAATTCAGTTTGCAATTATTTTGCATTACTAATCAGCTCATTACCAGTCAGTCAGACAATGTTAGTTTATGCTACAATACACTCGTGGGTCATTTGCCAATAGCAATAAAATTTCACAACGTAGCAGGTGAAATTTTGTGTCACTCGTGGTACCTGAGGAGGATCATCTGCAGATCTGCTTTACTGAGAATGAGCAAGCTACCAGCGACAGTAAAACCATGGAGCACATGAGGAAATATGACATTTATAAAGGAGGAAATGTCTTCTGGAGTGGAAATTCGGCAGCTGAAAAGCAACAAGGAACATCCAGTTAAAGGGGCTTAAATTGAATAACTATTCAAGCAGCAGCCTGGCCTTAGTAGGAATAATATATAGCTTAAATCTGGGTCCATAACATGCAAAACTCAGGCACAGCCACTGGAATTGTTTTATTTAATCAAAATACCAAGACTGTTAGCAATAAAAACATGGCCTGTGACATTGCAAGGGCCACATGGCTACAGTGCATTACAAAAATGTAAGCAGCATCTTAAGATGGTTGGGAAAATTTAAACCTTCTTCATAAATGCATAATCCTTATACACAGTTGGGTTTGGAAGCTTCAGGCACACTTTAAATATGCTGGAATTTTCTATTTTGTATTCCTGCAGTATTATTTTCTCCATAAGAAAGTATGGAGCTTTCAGTACAAAGCTATTCCTTAGAATGCAAAGAAGCAAGTAAAAATTGGTATATTAGGTCCTTCCTTATTTCTATAATCCATAAAACATATGAAAAACCAGTCTCTTGAAATTTATTTCAACTAATGACACAGAATATGAAGTGTAAGGACAAATAGTCCACTGCACAACTCCATTAGAAAATAAAATTTATGTACATATGTAAATACTCTCCCATGAATTTCAGTTAGGATTTCAGAGTCCTTTCAGCATGGGGTTTGTATTTAGAATTTTCAAGAAGAATTATTTTCAAAGCTGACAGTAAAACTTATCCTCTGTTTTCTTCCATGTATGTTGAAAATCTTAATTACTTGCTTCAGTATGTATTATTTTTACTTCAACATTTCTAATTTGGTTCCCAGTATGATAACTATCTTTTGAGAAGCAATTATTCTATATTTCTCCTTATTACCTACTCAGCTTTTATTTATTCCTCTATACTGAATTTGCTTTGAAAATGAACCTCGTCACTGTAACTTTGTGGGTTTCCAAATAATTTATCTCTAGGAGAATACTCTGAGTCAGAAAGGTGCTAATACAGAGATTAAAGGCAAAAATGAGCACCAGATTATCCAAGACACTTCAAGTAAAAGTGCAACATTCACTTCCCAGTGAGTAGAATTTCATGAAAACCAAGAATTACATGAAAACCAAGAACTTTCAGTAATATTAATACCCAAAATATCTCAAGGCAGATTTGAGCCCCCAAAACTTCTAACACACACACACAAATCTGGAGTCCTGAGATTCAGCAGACAAATTCCTCCCTTTTTTCCAATAATCTGCCTTTGCAGTGGCCTTTCTACTCTTGAGAAATTCTTCTCTACACTCTGAGTGAAGATCAAGGTTTAGTGGGCAGCACTAAGAGTTGCCAGAGCTAAACCCTGGCAAGCTCCAAACCTCTGCTGAAAAGAGCAGGGACGTGTTTCTGGAAAAGGTCAACAAGCACACGTTTTAAAATCTCTTTTTCTGGCTTGGTCGTGACAATATCTTTGCATATAAAAGTATCCAGGTAAAGTTTTCCAGAATGGTTCAAGCTAAGGCTCATTCCCAAGCAGATGAAGACAGATATTCTTCAGGGGAATTACGTATGGCCCCAGTGAAGGGCATTCCTCAGCACAGGCTCTGTGTCAGGCTGCTTAGAACCAGATCAGCTGCCTGTCAGTAGCTTTGGAGCTGTTGTGCGAGTGTATAACAACTTCAGGTTTCGTGTTAAAGCGACATGTCTTTATTTCAGTCCTTCTCCCAGCTCTTTTATTACCTCTACAGACTCTTCCCCATCCTGAATGAGATGTACTGAGGAACAGCCTCAGTTTTCCATCAAACAAAGCAATTTGGATGCCAAAACCACTCATCCAGGTTCAAAGAAGCCTTAAAAGAAGAGGCAGATCACACCTTTTCCATCTGGCACCGGGCTATTTTGGCCTTCAGACAGAGCCACTCAACAGGAAATCTGAAGAATTATGTTTCTCATCGGGCATTTCTTTGGAATTTCTGATCGTGTACCCGCTGCTATTAGGATGTACTTTTATTGTGCCCTGTAAGATTGCAACTGCATACTATACAATACCGTTATATATTTTAATATTGTGATATTATCTGCTAGATATCATCCTTATTAGACACCAGACAGAGCATTTATCACACTTAAATGCTTCACAGTTCCCAACCCTGAGTGTATTTTTATTAATGTTTACAGGTGATAAGAAATACAGAGTAGAGCAGAAATTCAACTGAGAACTAACATTACCACCCATTTCAGACTTCCTAATATTTTTATCCATTTTAGGAGGTGATTTGCCCTGAAATGAAATGTTTATCTTGGCTAGCCCTACCTCACAGCAGTAGCCCTTCTAAATGCTCCTTGAAAATACTTACAGATATTATCTCGCTCTTATTCCTCCTTCCCCTGTTAGATTCTAGACAAAGCTTTGTTCCCCCCGTTCCATGCTCTGTGTGGATAGACTGCTGGTACGAAGAATTCCTGCCCTGGATATTAAACCCTGCAAGAGGCACCCTGATGTTTTCCTAACCCTGGGCTCCGTTCAGCACCGTGCTGCCAAGGAGCTCCCTGGAACAGCACTGCTTACCCAGGAGAGGAGAGCAGGACACAGGAACAGGGGTTTTAAACTTGTTTGTGCTCAGTAGTCAGAGAGAGAGAGTCAACAAACAATCCATGGAAGCCTCATATAATATTATCCCTCTCTCTTCCTTTTAGGCAATAGACTGCACTTCCATCTTTGCACAGAACTTAAACACGCAATGACCCTGCTGCATAAAAAATGCCTTTCAAAGGCTCTCTGCAGTGTTGTGAGGGCTGAAATATTCCACGTACTGTGCAAATACATCTGTTTGCTAGTGCTGGTGGGCTACAAACACCCACACTTACCAACTATGCCAAAGAGCAAAGAAAGATTTTTCCACACGTAATTTCACAGTAAATAATATGTTTGTAATTTTCCCATTTTAGTCTCTTGGACTTTATTTTTCTCACTGTCTCCTCTGCACTGTACATCTTGGAGTACACGTCTAGAATTTAAAAGGCATGGGATACACCAGACAGTGATCCTCACTCATCTTCCCAAGTTCCCACCTGCATGGCACAGCCTTGGGCCTTCCATAGCACCACGACAATAAAATGGTACAACAAAAACACCAGAAAAATTAAGTTCACGCCAGATCTATGAAATAGCTCATTTTAACTTGATTATAGTTCATTAACTGGAAATTCAAAGGTGGTCAGGTGCGACACTAACCAGACTTCTCTGTGTAGCAACCACAGCACAGCAGCACGCTTTGGACTGATCTGTCATTGTTTACATGGCCAGAAAGAATATTTCTCCATAATCAAAATAAAGACTAAACTCAACAAACAAACTCTGTGGGCAGTTGCATTTCCCTCAGCTGTAAGCCTGCCTTAGGATAAAAGAGGGAAAAATTAACTTTGTGTGAGAGGTGTCCACGAGGTGATCCAGTTTTAAATGAATTGCAGTCACAGCAGCCTCAGCAGAGACAGCACAGCTGGGTCCCAGAGACAGGCTGTGATCACTCACCAAACACACCCTGAAAGGGTCAAATGGAAATGCAGGAGATTAAATTGACAATTCCCAAAACATTCTGGCATGCATCCCCAAAGTCTCTCATGCCAAGCTGCCATGGGATAAGGAAGACCTCCCAGGACAGGAATAAGGGGATAGATTTTTCCTGTGGGAGGAAGAGCACTACAGCAGTCTGGGCCAGTCAGCAACACTCCCAGGAATCAGGAAAAAGGACTGCTTAGGGAGCAAAGCTCTTGAGAAGCTCCTGAGAAGTTACCAAGGGTAGCAGGCATGGGATTGCAGAAAGCCCTCCCAGTCCCCACTGAGTGTGCTGAAAAGCCCTTGGCATTAAAACAGATCCATTCGACGTTCCAGAAGGACAAAAAGAGAAATAAAAGCCTTAGAAATTATAAGAAAAAACCCTACTGAATATCCACGTGCACTCACATCCCGACTGCTGTTTACTGTTTTGTTCCCCCATTCGTAAAAGACTCTGGATTCCCTGGATGCCCAGAAACGTACAGAGAAGGGCAGGAAAACCGAGTGAAGGTGGGGAAGTTTCAGTGTTTAGCAAAACAACTACAAGTACATGTGTACGTGTGAGTGCACGCCCAGAATTAATACAAATATTTCACTTCCGCCCACAGAAGTCAAGTGGCACATTGTGCCCCTGGATTTTAGGAATGTTTGAAAAAAAAAGATTTTAAAGAGCCATTAAATTAGCAAACCAAAAATCTGTCAAAGGCCTTTAAACACAGCCACAGAGAAAATCAGTGCTGAAAGACAACACACCAGAGCCTGGGAGGCCTTTCTGGGGAATCATCGCTCCCTCTCTATCCTACAGTCTCCCACAAGAGAGGAGCAAACTGTGAGAGGGCAGGAAGCCTTCGGTGGAACACACAGCTGCAAGGCTACAAACACAACCAGTTCCCCAAGTTCCAATCCAGACAATTATTATTGTTTCTCCTGAATTCATTTTGTGAGAATTCAAGAAACCCACTCTCACAATGAAGGGCGGTTTCGCATTTCCCATTCTGTTTCTATTTACCATTCATATGTTCACATATCTGTGCAGGCAGGGCTGCCCACTCCTCACCCAAATAAAGTGGAAAAATGGGAGGTCTGAAGCAATTAGTTGAGGTACTCTGCCAGTGCTTAAATGAACCATCTGTTCCAAGGTAGGTAAGAGCAGCATGCTTGGAACCATGAGGCAGCTCTGCAATATCCAGCCCTGCTTTGGAAAGGTTCTGTGTGCAGAGGTTTCAGAATTAAACCCAAAAAGGGCACCAGCATTAGCCTCATCTGCCACACACTGATGCAGCTCTGCCACAGGCTCCCTTTGGCTTGTGGAGACCTGGGGTTTGGCAGAGTGGGGATGGAAATGAACAGCCAGAACAGGGTGGGGAAAGCCACTCCAGAAAGTTTTCTGAATGTATTGTGGAAAAGGAGATGAAAAATTAAAGGTCAAGACAGTGGAATTAACAACATTTCACCACGGCACAATGGAATCCATCCTGAATGAAGAAATTTGGCCTTTGCTGCTCAACTACAGCTTTTCTTTTGGATGGAAAGGGAAAGCCAAGGGGAGGAGATTGGGGTTTTGTCTCCTCAAAAACAGACCTAAAGCATGGCCACCTCCAGCATTCAGTTCCAGGAGTGTTTTATTGGTACATGGCTGACATTTATCCATGCCAAGGCTGAACATGCTCATTAGGACTGTTTATTAGACAAAAGGCTACTAGGAGAATGATAATTAATCAGTTGGCATTGATTGAAATTCTTGATGAAATGAAGCATGAGCTGTTGAAAAATAATTGAATGTAATCATAAAATCCATGAATCATCCATAGAAAGCACATTTATTAAACCAGAATTCATAAGTAAGATATTTTGTCTGGCTGTTCTCCTCTTTGGATCCTGTCCTGTTGGATAAACAGGCAGCTGTTCCTCCAGCACAGCTCCAAAGAGCAGACAACAGGTGAACATCCCATGCAAGAGCAGAACAGGAGCTCCAAAATGTGAATTATTACCAAGCTCAAAGAGCTTTTGTAAACCAAAAACTGAAAACCTGGTATTTGCCATGAGAGCTCTGGAAAAGCAAATCAGTTTTATGCTGAAACACATTAAAATCTTAGCAGTCTTCAAAAAGCAGTGAGCAACATTTTCATTCTATAACTGCAAAATTTAGGATTAAATCAGGATATACCTGGCTATTCTTTCTCAAGACCACTTTCTGATGGAACAAATACATAATGCAATGTCACAATTTCAAAAGCCTTGGCAGAGGTGTCCCTTTGGATGCAGAAATTCAGTTGCTGGTCAGGGTTTTTTTAAATCTATCATTAACTAAACACAGATACAGCCAAGATGAATAAAGCTCCCAGCAGAAAAAGTTGCTGACCATATTATCATGGAACAGATATTTAAGAACTGAGATTGGGTTCAAAGGTAACCTCATTTTCCGAAGACTGCAATCAAATAATTTTATATAAATTCTGCTTTGAAATTTCCTAAGTAACAATGAGTGCAACCACTATATGAATTGAATATAATTCATACTAATTAATTCCCCCCACACTGATTGCTATTCAAGTAAACATGAACTTTGCCCTGAGAAAAGCTAAAATATTTACATAACAGGCAAAATTGTAACCAGTTAATCCCAAATATTAGATTAGACAAAAATACATCTTTAATCATGTAACTGTATATTTAGCAAACTAAAAAGTTTAATGTTTTAATAGAATTTTAAAGAGAATTTTTTTCTACTCACTGCCTAAAACTAAACAAAATCCAAAATGTGAACAGACAAGGTGCTGATTTATCTGTTAAACCACAAAAACCTGTATCAGAATGCTTGAAGTACACAAATATTTCTGTTGCAGTGGATGATTTATACCAGAAAATCTTTCTTATCCTGCTTCTCACATCCCCTGAGAGCAGGAGCAGTTCACAGAGCCAGGAGAACAATTCCTCCTGCAAACACGGCAGTCACAACTGAGATTATGGGTGGGACTAAGGCTGGCAGTGACTGAAAGCATCTTTATTTCTGCCTGACATTTCTTCTGGGTGGAGCAGCATCTTCTCCATGGGACGCAGGCACCCACAGTGAGTGTGACAAAGCCCTTAATTGCCCTCAGTCATGGCCAGCCCAAGCAGGAAGGGTAAATGACAGAGCACAACCTCTGACCTCCACAAGCAGCATCTTATCATCCACCAGCAATGCAGAGCACTGCCCTGGTACTGCCAAAAAAACCCTTTGCAAAAGTCCCCGTGAACAACCAAACATGGTCATTCTAAATGCCAGAGGAATAAGTGGGAAGGAGGGAAAAACACGTCTGGAAAACCTTGTGGAGCTCAGGATTGACCAGGCAGCAGCATCCTGCCTGCCACAGGATATCAGCACTGCTCCCTGTCCTGGCAAAGGACACGGCCGGGACTAAGATAAACTGGTTGTACTCTCACAGTCTCTGGCTGTTTTCTCCCCAGTACCATTTCCCTCTGTCAGAAGCACACAGAAGAAAAGTCCTGAGCTTACACATTACAAAGGAGAAAGCATTGGGCAGGTTTGAATTATTACATTAAATACAAAACCCACCACCATAAATTCATTTAAAATACAGCAGAACCCTACAGAGGTAGCAATAAATCTACTAAAACAAGCTTTTAGAGCAAAATCTGATTTTTGTATCATTCTATTTCTGCTGCTCAGCTGCACACCCCCTCACATACCCTCTCTTATACACATAAGCCCTTAAGCAGACAAATATTACTGTGACATTATTTTAATAGGATGCTCAAAATAGATCTAAGTGAGCCCTTAATATGTGGCACCCATAGAAGTTAACAACCAAACTGTTAATTTTGTTGACACGGATTTTCAATCCCTACAACAATCAGTGAAGAAAGTGACGCCACTGAACTCATTTCAGGGAGACTTGAGGGGACACCACTGCTTTTATGCCATTACCAAAAGAGCCTCGATGGCAGCAGAAATAGTGCAGCAACTGCTGGAATTTGGGGTGGTTTTCAGCCCTTTCTGTGAGCAGAGTGATGTGACAGAGGGACTTCTGCCACCCCTGACAGAGCATCTCCAGCAGGACACGACAGGCACAGGCTCAGCCTGCGTGTTACAGATAAAGACAATACAAATGCAAGCTCAAGGAATAACCGCTTGAAGAATTTTATCAAACAGATTTTGTTTCCATGCATTATTTATCCACATCTACATTTCAGTGAAAATGGCCTCATTTGAATTAATTGATGCTTTCCTATGGGTATTTGTTAGAAATCAGCATTACACACCCCCTGATTTATGTTATATTTGTAGCTTTGTGTCATCACAGGTATCCAATAATTATAAGTTCAGCTATTTAAGACAAATAAATAGCAAATAAAGACTTCATTTACTTGTTTCAATCATCAAATAAATGTTGTGGGGAGGTTTTTTGCAGAAGTCTGAGTAACAAATGTACTGCTTTTTTGGTCCTTCCCCTGCTATTACTTCTGAACCAGTGCATTTATTTAAGATGGAGTGTTCTACAGAGTTAAAAACAAAATGAGATAGCTCAGAAATTAAAAATTTAACTTGTGAAAGATGCTGCTATAACTAGAATTCATAAGGATTTAATAAAAGTCCTCATAAAGTTCTTTTAGCATGACAACAGCAATTATTCCTTCTCTTCCTCATCAGTGATCTCCCCCTTACTTTCACAGTGTATATTAAACAAAGCAGCCCAGTTTTATAGGGAAAAACCCCTTACAGGTCCCCTTGTCCAGACTTAATGGACTCTGTGCCACCCCACTACTCAACCCCTCTCAAATTCCCTTCCTGCCCCACCACATGCCAACACTAAATGGCTTTTCCCAAGGTTTTGAGTTCATTCAAGCCAGAGATGAAGGCACAAAATGATTTATTCCCATTTCTGACCAACTATACCTGGTGCCCCTCAAGAAAAAAGCCTCAGCAATGTCCAGCATGGCTCAGTTGTTTGGGAGAGCCAATTTGTTATCTCTGGTCATGTACCAGGGGAAAAGAGGCAGCAATGATGATGTTTAAGGAATGATTCTTGCAAAATTAGAGCTCCTAAAAATCAAATTAAGGCCAGACAGAAGTAAAAATACAAATCTATACTTGCAGCTTTCGAAAAACCCATATTAGCATGAAGCTATTGAATCACACCAGACTTGTGTTCATGGCTATGCTCTGATTTCAAGCAACACCACCGTGGACACTGCAGCTGCCTTCAGCTTTGGTGGGAAGAGCCAGGAAATCTGTGGGTGTCGGAGCTTGGCTCACCCTGTGAGGAACACAGTGGGGAACAAGGAGCCAGCACTCCTTGGGGACAGCACAGAGCACAGCCCTGTCTGGGGGAGAAACCTGGAACAGGAGGCACAGCCGAGCTGCCCCGAGGGCTGAGCAGAGCCGGGAGGAAAAGCTCAAAGGGAGGGAGGGATTTTATTTGCAGCAGAGTATGGCACCCCACCTTTAGTGCAGGGCACAGAGTTTGGGCACATTTTGTGTGGTTTCACAGCAGTATCACAGGCATGTTCATCTGAGGAAAACACTGGTGTTTTAAAGGCTTAGAGCCCATTGCTGGGAGATGGCAATGGCACAATGGCTCTTCACGATCCTGCATGTGTCAAAATACTCTGCATTTGTTTCCAGCTCCCCTCCCTGCAGCAAACACGCTGCCTTTGCTCACCTTGCTGCTTGTGCCCTCCTCCCTGCTCAGCTTCTCTTGTACCTCCCACAGCTGTGGAATTTTGGAAGGTCACCTCCCAAGCCTCCCAGTACAGCACAGTCCTTTCCCTCGTGCTCCACAGGCAGCTCTAGAATGGTCCAGCATTCTCAGTGCAGGATGAAGTGCTGCTCTCCTGATGTTATTTCCTGCCTGACGATGGACCTTTGGACATGACCAAATCTGCTGGAACACCACACAATACTTTATGTGAAAGCTTTATGCATTTCCCTTTGAATAACATGACAAACCCCTGTGTGTGCTTCCAGCAGTCCCAGCCTACCCTCTCTGCCTTCTCACCAACCTGAACCGTGCTGTAACTCTCATTTTCCATATGGAGCAAATATGATTCAAAGCAGTTTCAGTGTTTACAGCTCTAAAAGGGATGAATATCATGATAAACACCACACACATCTCACCAACACCCCAGGCAAGGAGAAGCCGTGCTCCTTGCCTTTCAGGCTACATCTAACACAGCACCAGATCAAACTGTAGGAGGGATGTTTTCCTTTCCTGGTCTGAGACTGAAACACCACATAACATTGTGCCACTGCAAAAATATCACCCTGCTTTTTCAGGACTTTTCTGGGTTTTTTTTTTTAAACTTTGGAAGAGCTCTCAGCCGCTGACAGGGTGCTCTGCCCCAGTACACAAGGTGGGGTTCTGCCCCAGGGCGTGGGAATGGAGCTTAGGAAGGATTTTCTACCTTATCTTCCCCCAGCTCCTGTGCTGCACAACCACTCCAGGTGCTGCAGGAGCTGGATCCGTGCTTCCTGCAGCTGGGAATGCTGCTGCCTCCTGGGAAAGGAATTACCTCTGGGTGAAGGGGAGGAATTCTGCCTCAAATCGGGACCCAGGGATGAAATAAAGGAATTGAGCTGAAGATTATCTGCATTCCCTGTAGCTCAAGGGAGGATTCAGGATCATCCTTAGGGAGTCCTACAAACTGGGAAAGAATCTCATTTTATAGAACTGATTCTGATCATATTGAAAAGTTTAAAAAGAGGGGGTGAGGAAACAAAGAAGTGGCCCCTGCATTCAGCAGCATAACGAACATTACTGCTCTGTAAACAAGGGCAAAACTTCCATGATGCTCACCACACCAGTATCCAGGGGGTTACTGCTTTTCCTCCTTTTTTATTTTGAAGGATAGAAATGGAAAATAGTCTTCTTACAGTCCATGGAGTCCAAATTAGAAAAATAAGGTCAATACTATCCATACAGCTACACATTTGCCCCAAAAAGCAGAGAACGTATTCCTGATAATGGCTAATCGGAAAGAGAAAACAAAAAATCTAATTCTGAACTTGTTCTCTTTATAAATAAATTGCAAGAAGATAATCCATTTCTCCTATATTTTCCCGTGCTAGCAGTGCTGCTCCCAGCAAAGCGACAAAAGCTGCAATATTAAACTTGCTGCTGACTCATCAATTTTCATGCAAGAGTCTCATTGGCAAGAGGCCCAGGCACAGAGAGGATGCTATTGTAATCACTATTTCTACCCCAAACAATGTTGACTATTTAATTATTAAAGTATTTCTTTCTAAGTAGTTATTTTCAGCCACTGGGTCTGACAGAACTGAGAGAACTCTCCTCCACACAGGTTTGCTCAAAGAAAGGTTGATCACTGAAAAATAACTTCAATTTTCATGTTTTAAGCTGGCTGTGTCCTTAAATACAAATTCACAGTTCCTTTGCCAGCAAGAAGCTGATATGAAGCACTGAACTTGTTATCAGGCAATGAAAATGTTGAAGTCCCACATCTCATTCCCAATTTCAGTCATATTTTCTCTCACGTTGCATTTTTCATTCCCCAGTTAAGCGAGGCAAACAATATTGAGAGTATTCACAAAGGTTTGGAAAACTGTTTGTGAAAATAGGCATTTGTTTTTGCTTGACAACCCTGTGTGTCTTGGTGATAGGCAGGAGAAAAGAGAATTAAATGCACAAATATGCTATTAATAGACAAAGGATTTTGCTTTCAGCACTTTCTGTACCTGCCAGGTAATTTTAAATCTGGGATCCATGCATGTAGTCAACATGGAAAGGAAAGTTTTTAAGCATCTAAATATTCTCTAGACTTGCTTATGTCCTGCTGCCTGGGTCAGTGCTGGGAGGTGCTGCTCCCGTTCCAGGTGACAGCAAAAGGCCCCTCCCAGAACCCCTGGCTCTACAGAGCAGGATACACTACCAGGGACCAAAAGCAATCTCCATAACAATTTAGATCTGTGGCAAAAAGCTCAGGCTGCAATGCCTGTGTAGTATCAAGAATCTTATTCTTTCAGTGCATTCAAGTATTAAATTAGTTCAGCCTCTGAAGGTAGTGGCCACTGTCTTTACAAGAAAATATGTCATTTCAGCAAACTCCACTGCTGCCAAAGAGCCTCGTTTATCCTGATATTAATCTAGAATAGACTCCTCATTTCAGGTCTCCCTGGACTGAGAAATTTCAGTAACTAACTCAGCTCCTGAACCATTTTGGGTGTTTGGGGGTGTTTCAGTAACAGCTGACCAATGTCCAAAGCTCACAGCATTTTAACAACCCTCGCTCAGCTGCGCTGCAGCAACAACCACAGTATGAAATAAAGGCTCTAGGCACTCTTATTAGTGCATATATCATAATTACTACATTTGCAAAGGATTTAAGCTTATCTCAAGCTGTCAACTCCTGCCTTTTGTGTCATTGTGCATTCTGCTGTGTGAACATGTGCAGTTGGGCAGTGCCAGGCACACAACATCAATCCTGAACAAACAGGAGGTCACAGCACTCACGTCCTCAGAGCTATTACAGAAATTGCAGGCTTCATCCCATCTCAAATCCCAGTGCTCACTTAAAAGCTCCAACCATATAATTAAATGTAGGTCAGCTTAAAAGTGGACAATTCTTTCCAGGCTTTGCAGAGCGCTCCTCAGCAAAGCCTTCAGCAATTCTGCTCTTTTATCTCGGAGGGCTGACAGATGGTTGTCAAAACCAGGGGCTTGCTGGCAAAAAGTTTTAAGACAGAGAAAAAGGTGCAACAGTGTAGGAGGAGATACTTAAAAGAGAATAAATCTCTAGCTTGCTTTCTTCAAAGCTAGAATCCCTCCCTTGCCTCAGACACACTGAGGACAAGTTTAACCCAGAGTAACTCTTCTGTAGTCTAATGGCCTTACACCAATGAGTATTTTGACCCAAACTGCTTGAGACATGCCTGGAAAAATAACCTTCTATTTTGCTCACAGTCCTGCCGCACAGAGGGAAATCTTTCTTGTCACTCCCTCCAGCTCTCATGTCTTAAGTTGTGTGTAGAAACTCTCCCCTGGCTTCCTTCAGCCCTACCAGCCACTCCTCACAAGAGCAGGCCAGATGAGCCTGTCCTTTGCTCCTGTGGATTCCACTCTCAGATATATTGCTGCAAGCATTGGAAAAACCTGGCCTTGGCTTTGGGGTCCTGCCATGGTTCCTTTTCTCCTCAGAACAGAGAGCGACTCTCACAATAAATCAATTGCCTGGCTCGAGGCAGGTATGCTCGGACAGCTTTCCACTTTCACTGCATGCTTTGAAAGCTGAGAGGCACACAGTGTGCTCAGGTTATTTTTATGAAAGGAAAACTCTTCCTGGGACTTGAAGGGGAGAGGGGGAATGTCAAGGAGGACAATGGAACCCTGACAGGAGGGCAGAAGCAGCCTGCTCAGGAACAGACACACTGGGGTGTGGCTGAACAAGGCACAGCCCAGCTTGTTTCTCACACTATTCCTTTTCAACTCAGATCTACTTTCATCTCAATGGAACTTGGCTTTTGGTCACTTAGCACAACTAAATCAACTCTATACAATAAATGAAATCATATTCATTTCCCATACTTCAATATGCGAATTTAAGTATGTTTAATACTTTCAGTCATTAAACTGTTCTTGAAAGTGCTTCAGTGTGAGCAGAACACGCTCATTCAAATTCCCTTTTGCAGTAACCTATACACTTTTCTTATCTTTCAAAGAAAAAAGCCCAGTGTGTTTGTGTTAAGTATTCAAATATTCATTATCAATCTATTCTAGGAGACATCTACACATCTTTTGTTGTGAAATCAATTCATAACTTAATTACTGAAGATTAAAGACTGCCTCATCTAGCTGTAATTTTTTTTTTAGTCAGCATGGAAACCAGTGAGACCCTGCACCATTTAATTGCCATGAATTGGATTCTATCATAACTAAGAAACATCATTCAAATCAAAACAACAAAAACCATTTAAGTGGACACCTAAAATGCTCGTATTTAGACAAGTTTTCCATTTCAGATGTTTTATCATTATGCAGTAGGAAAAAAGCATTTTCTACCCAGCTTAGCATTCAGCTAATTATCAGACCAAGGGGAAAAAAAGACAAAATCAAACACACCCAAACCACCAACATCCTTTGTACTGGACAATTTTCATTTCCACGAGGAATTTCCATGTACTGGCACCACTCAAGACATTTAGGGCCAATGGATTACCCAAGATATGAGCTCTAACCAAGAAAAGAATCCACATTTAAGCACTTGTTTCTCACCCTCCTTTGCTCTCTCCCTTTTTGCAGCACATGGCTCTCCTTCCCCAGCACTTTCACTGCAGCCAAATCTGCTCTGGATCTAGTGCTATCATAGTGACTAATCCACATTATTTCTGTATTACTTAAAGCAAATTCTGTATTTTCCACATATATGGGCATGATGCAAACCTCTGATGTCATCAGCAGGATGATTTAACCCAGATTCACACCAACTGCAGCTTGATTTTTTGATTCTTGATACAAGAGTTTCTTTTTCATGCAAACACACCAAACTCGGGGAAAAGACTTCATTTCCTACATCTGTGTCCAGGACTTTCCAGGGAGATGTGCAAACAAGGAATAAATACATGCAGCGTTTATCTCACTCTCAGAGTAGCCTGACAGTCTGGGTCCATCCACAATAAAGCAGCACAGCAGGCATTGCCCAGAATTCCAGGGAATCATGCAAACACAACCAAATCCAGAGCCCTGGCCCAGCTGTTGGTGACAGCAGTTCAAACACAGCCCTGCCAGAGCCAGGATGAATGCTGAGTAAGAGAGAGGGGAACATCTTATCCTTCTACTGCAGCGGGTTTTGACAACTTTTATTACTTTAGAATTGGATTCCATCCCCTTGCCCTCCTCTTTTATTTTTCATATCAGTATCAAAACACAGTGTGGAGCTTTTCAGCCAGGTGGGTACAGCACAATTGCACAGCCTGTGCCATGAGTGGGACACCTGAGGTGACACCTCACACCTCCAGTCTCTGATATAGAGATGAGACATCTGATGCAGGGTTGGAACAGTGATTTCTGCTGGCTCAGGAGGGAAAGAGCCAATTCCTGGCTCTCTACAAGTCAAACACCTTAATTCCCCACCTCTCAGCACGCCACAGACACAGCTGGCACTCTGCTGTCTGCCACTCAGCCCTGGCCACCCTCCTTCCCCCAGTCCAATTGAACAAAATAAGCTCATGTTTACTTGATTCCCTACTGGAAGGTGCGTTCTTCTTCCAGACACCTAGAATTGTACATCATTCCAGTGATAATTCCGAGTGGCCCTTCCTGATAACAAAAAACCTCTCCGAATACTGACATGAAGCCATCCTGTGCACTGAGCTCCAGCTCTGCTCCTCGAACACACTCCCACTGCTGTGAGCAGGGGAGAGCAGATCTGCCAGAGCTGGAACAGCTCACTCGGGCCAAAGGGGAATGCACACTTATTTATGCTACCACACAGCAAATATTGACATATTGAGAGGAATATGGTCAAAAGTAGTAAAGCAGAATCAGTGGGTTCTGTCACTCCTCTGGCACAGGTCAATAGCACTTTATCAGTAGGTGTATTATCTATACACTCAGCAAACACACCTGTGCACACCTTTCATAAAGCAGCTCCTCCCTTCAGAAAGCAATTAACCAAATTCAAACCATCACCCACTTCTTCCAAGTTATTTTTGCCACTGGAAATATAAACAATAAAGAACTTCCCAACACTGTTTGCAAATACTGAGCTTGAATTTCCAAGTTAGGCACCAATCCATGGAAACAAACCAGTGCAGAACAGAAATCCTTGTGATGTGTCCAAACATCCTGCAAACAGCAGGTGTCCTCTCAACTGGTGTAGCATCATTCACACACAAGAAAAAGCCTTCTCATGTAATGGATATGGCCAACAATTTAAAACAATGGTTCTATCACTACTCACGTGCTGTTAATCCTGCACTTCATAGGCACAGGCACCTGTGGAAAGGCTCAGAACACTCAGTATTTGGGAGTTTAAGTGAGCTGGAAGCTGGGTAAGTGACAAGCCTGAAGTAACAGCTGATATTAATCTTCCTTCTGATTCCCAGGGAATTAATACTGAACAATGTGTATTACTAAGATTTGCTAATTTGGGGATTTCTTCTTTTCTTGGTCCTTCACTGTTCTTCAAATATCTTTGGAAAAAGACATATTCTTCCTGTCAGAATTTAACATCTTTGCTTCAGCACAGAGCTGGAATTATCACAAGGGCAGTAAATTAAATCTTAGATTTTTGAAAACCAGAAGGGAAAATCTGAATTTAGTAGCAAGAGACAAATCCCTTCTTGCCTCCCTCACCTTTATTTATTTCTTTTAAGACAGAACAGAATCTACCACAGTCTGTCTTTCCTGTTCTATTTACAGAACAGGGCTGGTCTCCCCACACTCATTCCTTCGGCATTCTCCTTGGGACACACTACAGCTGGCAGGATAGAAACTTCATTAGGAAAATATTTCATTTGATGGAAATGAAAAGTCAGATGCAGAGAAACACAAACATGAGCTGTATCTCTGTGTCCCAGCAGCCAAGCAACCTTCAAGGAAACCTCTGAACCAGAGTAACAAAGGTAAATGAAAACTAGAAAACGGATTTAGGAACCAATATTTATTTTTTTCAGAACCCTTGAGATTCTTCTTGAAGACAAAGCAGCATTTTAATTTAAACTATTAATTAAAATTTTGCGTGTGACAACTCTGTTCCAAAGTCTGGAGTGTGTGGCAGAGCCCAGTTATGTTTCCTCTGACTGCTGCTATCATTTAATCTCTTGGAATCTTCTTCAAAATACTGGGCATTGATGATCTCAGGAAACCGGTTTAGCATTAAATGTTAACAGTAGAAAGATTAAATCATAATTAGGTAAATATAAACAATCATGAACTCCTCTGCAGATGTGGCTGCTGTGCCTGCCAATTTGCAATCAATTTTTAGGTAATCTCCCTGGGCCTCTTTGCAGTTTTCCTGACAGACGCCTGGTGTGGGCAGCACTCCTGAGCCTGCTGGACAGTGCTTGAGTCGCTTCCAACAAATTCCACGTGTTTTTCCTGCTAACATCAACTCAAAAGGGAATTCTGAGAGCACTCCCAGGTCCCACTGATCTACACCCAGGGGGCAGAGGCAGCAGCAAACCCAGGTGAAAAAGGACTGCATTTTCTCCACGAGAAAGGAATTATGTGAGCCCTTCCCATGGACTCCATTTCATCAGGACATGAGGTATATTACAAATGATTCAATCTTCATTCCTCAAAAAATAAGGAATGGAATTTAGATGGTGCAAAAACCCACCGCATTATTTATATTATGTATATATGGTACAAACAAAATGGTTGCCAGCTGCATCCTTGATTCTATACCCAGCACAGGATTGTGGAATGGTTTAGGGAACTTGGAGATCATCTCATTCAAACCCCCCTCCACGGGCACAGCAAAGCAAAAGCTTCACGGAAGCCTCTCAGGAAAAGCAAAAGAGAAAACTACAGAAATTTAGTGACCCAAACCAACTGCACTGGAAGAAAGGATCCATTCTCAAAGGGCACAAAGTTGGGAAGATGACTTTACATAGAGTCTCAATTTAATCTTTAATCTATTTTCACTTTCTGTGGTCTACTTCCATTCCTCTTGCTTAGAACCCCAGACATTTCAGTAGTTTCTGTTTCTCAACATCAAGGAAAATAAATTCTATAATTCTACTTTAAAGTTCTGGTAAATTTGGGTTTCAATCATTGCAGGGAAGAACTTAATTTATTCCCAGACCAAAAGGAGCACTCAGAGTGCATTAGAGTTCCATAAAATGGGCTCCATATTCAGCTCTGCAGGAGCCTATTGATCATTACCAATAAATGACCATTAACTGAGTCTCCAATTAATTCTTCCATCCTGCAGAAGCAAGTGTTCTTGTCACCACAAGAGAAGAGTTCCCCTGCACCACTCCATGTGAAGAGTAAAGCACAAATATCTGTCCACAAATTACATTTGAAGAAGAAACTGAAAATATCTACTTCCAACAGAGAGGAATTTTCAATTTTTTTGTTAAAAAGATTATTCACCAAATTTCTGTTACAAGTACTGGTACATCCCAGTATGGTCAGTAATAAAATTATTCTCACAGAACAGAATTAAAAAAAAATATATTGAAAATGACCAGCTATATATAATCAAAGTGAAAATATACAAAATTAAGATTTGGTTTTTTTCCAAACTATTAAAAAAAAAGTCAAAGTCAAGATTCAATTGATCAGCCAACATTTCTGAGGTTTCTGCTTAAGTAAGGTCTGGGACAGGTCTGTGGATGCCACCATCCTGAGAGCTTTAAGTCACCTGCTCAAATTAACATTAACCTTGTTCCAGCTGTGCCTCACCACGGCCAAGCTGAGCTCATGTCAGCCAGTGCTACAAATCAAAAACTTCATGGACCCTTCCCAGCACAAAACACAGCAGAGCAATCCAATATAAAGGATCAAATTAGAAAAATCACACTATTGAATAGTATTGCACATTCATCTTTAGCACTGTGCAGTGTCCTGGCATTTCCCAGGACAGGGGGATGGACTGGAGAGTAGAGGCAACCAGCACAGGTTTATTTCTGATTTTAAAGAACAAGTTTAAGTACTCAGAATAAAAGAAACACTGAAAATGGAACAACCTTCAGTATTTGGTGTTAAGTACTGAGTTTGTCACTTAATATTACTTATCATTCTTTCTTTCCTACTGTAATACCAGCATGACTGACGTTCTTCCATTTCCATGGCGTCAAGTCTGTAATGCTTAAAATATCTTGTGAAATACAATGCTCAACTTTGGCAGCTCCTGAGATACTAGCATACAGGGAAAATAATGCCTGTGTCATCAGCAACCTTGTGTGTATCCCAAGGGTAAAACACCCAGCATTCTTCCTTTTCTCCACCTACTTGATAAATTAAAATACGTAGGCACTGATCATCAGTTTCCCAGAATTATTTCTCTCACCTCTATGGACTTGCTCAAGTGTGAGAACGAGTCTGAGATATTTGTGTGACAGTGGACACAAGACTGCTCTCGGGTCTGCAGTCACGAGTCCTCACACAGGGCACCATTTGATAGTGGACAAAAGACTGACACAGAAGCTGATGGCAGGCATCAGCAGCTACCCCACAGCACAACCTTTTATACCTTTCTGCACTATCACTCACATGCTTCTTGTTGCACAAATCAACACAAATTATCAAGGTCGAGGCTGGCCATAGCCCACAGCTGGTCTCCCACATTTGTGTGCTGCAAACCAACCCATCCCCAGCTGGATCCACTCGGATGTCTCTTGCTGCTGGGACACATTACAGGCACTCTCTGGCACCACTCATTTTTTCATAGCAGAGTAAAAATTTTCCTTTGGAAACTAATGAACAATTCCACCCACTTTTCTCTGGAAAAAAAAGAGTGAGGATGCCATCCCTGTTAAAGGCTGCTTTCCTACACCTCAGCTATCCCCTCTAAGTGCTTGATGCTGCATTTTCCCTCACCTTTCGTTGGAGGATGCGGATGGCCAGGACAACAGGAAGAGGGGGAAAAATTGAAAATAAATTTAAAATAAAAATATTATTTTCCTCCCCAAAATTCTCATTTAACCTTCATGCAGAGGAAAAGGCCTTGGGAGGCTTGTGCAGCATCGTGTTCCACATGATGGAACACAAACTTGGGGTGACACATGGCCTCAGCCTACAACTCAGACCTAAACTGCACTGGGGCAGGTTCAGCTTGGACAGCAGCAGGAATTTCTCCATGGAAAGGGCGATTCAATATTGAAAGGAGCTGCCCAGGGAGGTTTGGAGTCGCCATCCCTGGAGGTGTCCCAGGAAGGGCTGGAGGTGGCACTCAGAGCTCTGGGCTGGGGACAAGGTGGGCACTGGGCACAGCTTGGACTCCATAGTCTCCAAGGTTTTTCTAATTTAAATAATTCTGGGATCCTGTAACATATCCAGGAGCCTCAGGACTGAAAATTTTGTCTCTCACATGCAAACAGGATTTGGCCCTTAGAAGGGCTGAGTACACCAAAGTCCTGGAGATTTCAAATTGCAAATAACTGAGGCCAGCCTTTTTTCTTCTTTTTTTTTTTTTTTTTGGGGGGGGGGGTTTTTTTTTTTTTTTTTTTGTTTTGGGGGTTTTTTTTCTTT